>JANAVB010045076.1:0-66005 GCA_029216955.1 Iris pallida
AAAATATATTTTCTTTTACTTAAAGATGAGGAAATCATGAGTTATTTAATTTAATAATTAATAGTATTTTAATTGTTCCTACGCGTACCACAATCCCAGAAAATAAAGTAAAAACGCTACACTACAATATTACAGACCACTTAATAGAAACTGGGCTTATGCCCTTACAAATTTAATTATAAATTTAAATAAGAGAAAACAGGTTAGTCCCGAAATTATCTATAATTAAATAATAATAAAACTAACAATTAAATTAAAATAATAGGTGTCTCAGACTCTGGTCCATTTGTCTAACTCAGCTACTCTGCCTCAACGTCCGGTCGAACCGGTGCGTTTGCATTTCGCTGGGGCCCATTGACCATTAAGGTCGTCGCCCAAAAATATTAAAATAATATTTTACCGAAAAATCATTTTTTAAAAATTATTTTTATTATTTTACAAAATTTTCGGCAGCATCTCCTCTGTTTTTGGTCAACCCAAAAACTGGGAAATGCTCCAAAAACCTGCAGAATAACTTCCGAAACCCGAAATTCATAGAATATAAATATTTTCAAAGCCAACACCGTATTTTCCGTACTTTCCGAAATCAATTCGGAAATCCGATAATATTGGAAATTCCCACAGAACTATCAAAAAAAACTAACAGAACCATCAAAAACACAGAACCCATTTTCTTTTCCAAAGCTAGCAACCAAAACATTTCCACAGAACTCTTCCAAAGAGTTTCCGAAAAATATCTGAAATCAAAACGTAACAAAATCGTAACCAAAAATCCGAATTCCCGAAGGAATCGGTGGACCAATTTCATCACAGACTATTATGGGAGTGTCGAACTACTATGATTAACCAGAGGTTACCCAATTCCGTTGGCGGGGAGCCGCGGGATAACTCGGGAACGGAAACTGGGCAGCGTGGTCAGCAAGATCGCCACGGAAATCACGTTCAGTGGACCGGGAAGCGCTGTACAGAAAACCGGGGCACGGAAAGTGCTGGCCCGGCCGTTGGCGGGGAACACCAACACCGGAGGGGCGCCGGGATCGCCGGGATCGGGCGTGGCAAGGAGGTCGGGTCAGCAGAGCTCGGGTGGTCAACGACAGAGGCGAACGCGATGGGGTCGGCCAGGGTGCACCGGGGTCGCTGGCTCGGTGGTGGCGGCCTGGCGAGCTGTGGCCGGGGTCGGGCGACCACTGGATCCGCGGGACAAAGGCTGCGCCCGGTTTGCCGAGAGGTGGCGGAGCTCGCCGGGTGGTGGCTCGACGGAGCTCCGGTCGCCAGATCGGGCTAGGGCACGGGAAAAAGGAAGGTGATGATGGTGATGGAGTTGAAATGGGGAAGAGGGATGTATATATAGGGGAGGATGAAGGGTTACGGGAGATGAGGAAACTCGGGGGTTACCGGAGATCAGGGGGCGGCCCAAAGGGCGGAGACCGGCGGTGGGGAGCTCAAGAGTTGGCCGTTGGAGTCGAAGGAAGAAGAAGAGGCTTCTCAATAAATGAATTTCTATTCAAGTTGAATGAAATAAGCTTTTACAGCTCAAGGAAAATGAATGAATGTTCATTCATTCCTAATGGGTTTGGGTATAGGATTTATTGGATTTGGGCCTCAACTTATGGGCTAATAGATTAAATGGAAAAAATGGCTTAGAGAAATAAACCAAATATTTGGACAAGGCTAACATGGACTCTAGACATTTGGGCCTTAAAGCAAAATAGGAAAAATTATTTAAAGCCATATAGAGAAATAGGCTTTTGGTTTTAAGGAAAGAATTTAGGTTAATTAATAAATATTGGTAACTAATTATTTGATAAAATTTTTATTAATCAGGTCTCGGGTCCGAGTCTGGGCTGTTAATCAAAATTTTTTTTTTTAATTAAAATTACTTTTTCATAAAATCACATATAACAACATATTAAAATATTATCGAAAAAATAACGGATTTTACATCCATTGTATAATATTGTACACTATTGTATAAGATAACGTAACTGGAGTGGATCATTGTGTATTGATTGGGAAGGGGGAGTAGAATTGGTTATGTACTCAAATCCTATTGTACGACATTGTATAACTATTGTATATGTCTATTGTACACCCACGTACAATGGAGTTACCATTGCATTGTCCTAGACCGTTTACATAACCATATTGTACTCTAAATCACAGTTGGCTTACAGTTCTTACTTATCATATATAGATATTTCCTGTTATCAAATCTCTACTATTTTTTATATACATTCTTCTTCAGCGTTTCATGTACCTTACTCTATTGCATGCTTTATATTTTCTAACTTGATATGAACTGTGTGAGATGTTTTGTGCTCGCTCCCGTCCTGACTGGACCTGTTGAAAATTTTACAAAGATGATGAGGAACCCTGCACCCCTTACTTGGAGCTTGCCTAGATGACACTCGCGACCTGGACCCCTGGGGAGGTTCAGGCAGCTGCTGAGGAGGATACCCCTTGTTTAGTAGATAGCTTAGAGTGTTCTTTCTTTTCGTGTTTAGCTGTTGTCTTTATTTTCGAGTTGTATATTTTAGAGATGTTGAGACTGGTAGTTGTTGAGACTTTGTTATTTCATTATACTGTACCTCAGCTGAGGGTTTTCTTATCTATTTTATTGTGCCATATTCCATCTCTAGATTGTGATTGAGTTGTACATCTGTGTTGGCCTCCTTATGGAGAGTATTTTATGTTAGTTAGTTATAGTTCATAAACTAGAACAGCGTTCTACCGTCGACACTGCGGCGTAGGCTGGACGTAGTTACGTACTCGTACACTCACGGTGGGTGCGGGTCGTGACAAAAAGCCCTCCTTCCAGCCTCCCCAGCACCTCAAGAACCCGTCGCCCGAGCTGCATCTCCGCCTCAGTGCCCCTCCTTCTCCGCCAACCACCGTCGATCGCGCCGCACGCCGACCGCCGCACCGCGCACCGACCGTCGCTGCCTCGCCGCCGGCTCCCCTCCGGTAATCTCTCCTCCCACTCCACTTGTTCCTCTCAATTTCTACTCTCTCTCTCTCTCTGTAATGAAATTTGGGGAGAGTACTGTATACATTTAAAGAATTAAATATTATTATTATTATTATTATTATTATTATTTTTATTATTATTATTATTATTATTTTACTATTAAGGATATCATTTTCTTTATTAATAGGAATTAGAAATGAATATGTACAAATATTTATATATATGTATAAAATATGGTTTATCATTGTTAGTATTTAATTTCTTATACAAAATTTTGTTGACTAAAAATATATAGTAGCTTTCAAATTATAAAATGTATTCTAGTATTTTTGTTATCAAATAAATAAAGATATGATTATTCTATTTTTACAAACAGAGAATTTTGCCTAAAACGGTTTTTAGATTTCAAGTATTTACCAAATTATTTTACTAACAAAAATCTAGTCTTAAGTATTAGAAATACTTTTCTAAAAATAATATGAGTATGTTCTTCACAATTTCTCTTCGATTTCCACCATTGACCACGACTAATCACGCGTTTCTCTTCACATGAAATATCGGACCCTCATATATCTACCCCGGCCATTGGACAGAACCAGACTTGTTGGATCATTGCACCACACCAGGCGTAACACCAGGCAAGATACCTTGCCATCTTTACTGCTTATATTTAGTTGTATTTTATTTCGTTTACTGTATCTATATTCCTTGTTTATTATTTTATTTTTGCTTGTGGACCTAGAGTTAAGAGACTTCCGTCAATAGGATGCATGTCATTGACTTTGTCACGATTGTATCACGAAATATGTGTGAGCTATGAGAATCATGTAGTGGTCACTTGCGTGTTGGCTGATCACCCGTGCGCATGCATAGGAATAACTGTCAATAGATGCATATTAGAAGACTTGACAGTTATTGAATATAAATCGTGTTGTGGAAGCGACACGTGTTGGTGTGTCGTGGTTACGATGCATGTACAGTATCATTGGGGGGAGGGGACAGCTACTAGCGTAGGGGCTACATTTACTTTTTATATATTTTTTTGTGATAGTGACTCGGATGAGCGCTACTTGCTGCCCGGCCGATAGTGTCTCGGATGAGCGCTACTTGACGGCCACTCTTTATTACTTGCTTGCATGAATCCGTTACAGCCCCTGCGTAGAACGTTGTCCTCAAAGTGTATATCACATAGATGGTTAGGGACCCCATTGTCTTATAGATTTATAGTAGTTACTTATACAGTTATACATGGCATGTTCTTCCTGGATCTTGTTACGTCCCTCTGAGGGCCTGCTGATCTCTCCAGGTGTGCTTTCATGGTTTACTGCAGGGGTTATAGCCAAGATTGTGGTCTTCTCCATTCCTTCGAAGATGATCGCTCTTGGTTCATCTTGATATTTTCATGGATCATTTTCTTGTATACTTTATCTCATTTTGATAGTTGGTAGTGGACTTTGTCTCCGCCCAATGATTGTACCATAAATATTCAAGTTGATTTTTATTATTATTCTTTTTATTATGGATGAGGTTTAGTTTGTCTTGGATTACTACATTATATAGCTTATGCATATATATGAGTTTCCATATATTGGAGTAGACTTCGTATGTATGCAGCTGGCATGATTACGTTACTAGTCCTTATATTTTGGGACTGGAGCGTTACAACACTCATACCCATATATAGAGATATGTGGGGGATTGTTGGGTTTTGGCCTTTTTTCATTGAAAACTTTAGTCCCACATCGGCTAGGCCAAAGGAGTTGTATCTCTATATAATAGCTATGCTTATTGAGAGATGCACATGTGGTGTGGAGGTGCACATGGGTGTGCCATGTGGGGTTATTTTTTGTAAGCCTACTTCCCAGAAATATTTTTGTCCTACTAATGTTTAGTTAATTTATTTCAGTGGAGTATTTTGTACATAAATAATTAAGTCTTTAATCATATTATGTTAATCCACTTCATTTTAATTCAGCTACTATTTCATTTCAGCCCACCATTTCAATTCAGCCCACCATTTTATTTCAGCCCACCATTTCATTAACTGACCAGCCACCATTTCATCTTTATAAATTGGGTTACATTTCGTTCATGAGAACAGAACAGAACCTTCTTCTCCTTTCCTTAGATGTTAGAGCTGAGAGTTCAAATTCTATTTTGTCTACTGTTGTAACCGTCTCTGACAGCTAGACAAATTTCCTGCCCAAAGTTCTTCCTTTCTCCAGGAATCTTCACCAATTCCAAATGCCTATTTAAACTCTATTCTCCTTCTTTGTTAGCAATTCTGTTAGAAGGAAGAGCCAGAGCTATTTGAGAAGCTCCTTCTTCCTAAACTTCTCCTTCAATCTCCAATCGAGCGGCCATGATAGAAATCCAGAGGTCAAAGAATCCCTCTTCGTTCGATCGAGTAATCTCTGGTAAACCATTTGTATATTCTTTGATTTTCCAGTAATAATCGTTCAATAGGGTTCCTCTGTTCTCCTTCTTGCATTGATCGAATTACAAATTGCAGATCTGTGAACAATTCGATCAGATCACTATTTCTTCATCAAGCCCGACGCAAGTGAGGTAAATTCATTCTAGGATCTCGACGATTAAATTTTCTTTTTGATCTTAATTCAACTTCAAATTGTTTGTAATCGATCGAATTATGAGTTTTGTAATTTATCCTTCTCAAACCAGAGGATTGATGAGATGTGTAGATCATGATCTGAAGAGCAATAGATTTCACTTGAATTCCTGCTTCAACGCTCTGACCTATTCTTAATCAATTGGTGAGGTAAGGATCGTTACCTGATTAGTAATTCCAGGTTGTTTGGCGCTTGATTTTTGTTCTCCAAAATTGTTGTGTCTAGATTTGTAGATCGAGATTAAAAAATTTTGGCTTAGTTTAGCTCGGACTGTCACTCTCATCAATTAGTGAACGGAGTGTTGAAGGTTTGGGCGAGCTAAGGATTGAGCATTTCTGTAGCAGGAAGTCCTATAGGTAAATCTCTGATTATTAGGTATTTTAGCTCTGTGAATGATATGGATTCATGTATATGCTAAGTATGTGTCAGTAGTAGGAATATCAATTGAAATATTGTAACAGGGAAGTTGATTGGTCTACCTGAGTATGATTGAATTTTGATAATTGGTAAGATAAATATCCATGCATATATCAGAGGGTGTTGATTAAGTTGTATCTCTACTAAACTATTTTACCATTTTTGATTATTCATAAATGATTTTAGGATTGTGCTTAGGATTCACTATGAAGTTTGGTCATGGATTAGAAATCTGGGAATTGAGGATAAATTGAACTCTTAAGTTATGAACATTATTGTGAGTTGCTAGATTTATTTCAGTGGAGGAATGGACTGTTGCTGCATATATTGAATTAGAGTAAGGAGAGAGTCTATTGGTTTGATAATGACATTGATTGAGTATCAGTGTTCAGTTTGGGGTATCGAGTAAAATTCCTTTTTCAGCTTAGATGTAGTCCACAGCTTGCCTGAACAACTGATGGTGATGATGAGATAAAATCCATCACTTGATTTAGTTGGATATATTTGGCCTGTTAAGTGTCTGACCTTGAAGTCTCTTGCCTCACATTTTCTCTTTCATTAGTTAGACCTTCGATTTTGGATGAATATTAGATGAGTGATAAGTGGGTTCACTACAAGAAATATGGGTATTTTACAACGGTCAAAAACATTGCAAAATTAATATAAACTGTTGTGAAATCAATTTGCAACGGTTATTGTCACCATTGTCATAGTGAGCGTTGCAGATTCCTCTTGCGACGGTTATCGGAGATATTTGCAACAGTTCAATAAATAGTTGCAAATAACGTATTATGCAACGGGTCTGGCATTAATGCGCAACGGTTGTATGGTGTTGTTAATCATATATTTGGTAACGATTAATAAACTGTTGTAGCTATTGACTAAAGTGTGACGGTTACTAACTGTAGCCTAAATATTTCATGCAACGATTAAAAACCGTTACGGGGATTAGACAACAGTTTAAAAACCATGGCAGATAAATCTTTAAGACAACGATTAAGTAATGGTTGCAAAATGAATAAGCAACCATGTGAAAAATTGTTGCAAAAATAATAAATGTGCAACGATTCGAGCAGGCTTTTGCAACGAGTTTAGTTTGTATGGCAACAATTTTATTCAAGTAATCTACAACAGTTTTAGAAACCCTTGAGAATAGAAATAAATTAACAACGATTATAGAAGAATATTGCAACGTTTTGTAGGCATTTGAAATATTGGTTTCTTGCAACACTTGCAAAACCCTTACAATTAATTTTTATTTATTTTTTAGAAATAATATTTGATCAATATTTCTTTCAATATACATTAGATGCATCAACCTATAAAATAAATGTAAATGATATTACTATTAATCAAACCATCATTGATCCAAAATGGATGAGATTCATCATCCTCATAATATAAACTATACTTCACTTGACAGAGAACCATCAACCATGAATCCAACAATATTTAAGACAAATTATGTAGCTTCATTTAATTCAAAGGGCTTACAAAAGAAACTTAATTCAAAATTCAACAGTATTTAAGACATAAATTATCTAGCTTTCTGTAATTCAAAGTGCTTACAAAAAAAAACTTAATCCAAAACGTCATAAGGATAGATCGGTGAAATAATTCTATAGACTAATCAAAATTTATATCTCATCATGTCCATCTTCATCTTCACCATCCTCATCTTTGTTAACTATAAACAAAAAATAATAATATCCATTAGTAGTTAGTACTTAACTTCATAAAATTTATTTGTTGATAAGGATCGACTAATCACCTGACCGTTGACACGAGGTGCACTTGATTCATCTTGATGTGAGCCCCCATTATCTAAAGGAGGCGAAATCAAACCGGAAGGTAGTTGAGCATTAGGATAAGCTGCTGCCAGATTCGTTATAAAAGTTTGCAATTTAGTAATCATCGCTTCATACTTCTCTTGCGTCTCTACTACCTTTTTTTCCCTTATAGCTAAGTTTTCGAGCACTTGTGCTGATACATAACTTGTTGATTTTTTCTTTAAATCAGAAGGTGCTACGCCTTTACCATAGAGAGGCGCACGTCCAGGATGCTCTTTAAAAACTTTCTTCAAAAATTTTCTCTCGCAATATTACTTTCGGGAGTATCAGAAACTTGTGATGTCAAACTTTCAAGTTCAATCTACATATACAATTAGGCATAAAATCAGTAAACATATTATTAGAATAAAAAATACAGGTAAATAATACATGTTACAGTAAAACATTAGATGTCAAACTTATATTTGGGACAGTTCTAACATGAATGACTTGTAGAAGTAAATATCTAAGAGAGTTTTCTCTGGACACTTATGCACCAGTACAATTGTGATTCTATGCATTAGCTGCAATGTGTTACCTCAGTTGGCTGAGAGTTTGCTTTACCACCAATGCAGTTCTACTTACAGGCACCAATTATTCTCTCTCATTGGTAAGGTGCCATTTTTCCAAATCAGAGACTTATTAGAACACTCTATTGTAACATGATCCTTGCTTGATTGCCTGTTGTCTGCCTTGTGGTTGGTGTGCATTGCATTGGAATCGTGCAAAAAAAAATACAAAGCTATACTCACAAGAAGGGTTCGAAAGGGATAGAGAATAAATACTTGAAAGCTTGGGCCAAAGTCGGATCCTACCAAACTTGTCGATTTTTCTTCTTTGAAATTTTAACCGCCAATGGCCAGAACTTCCCGAAACAATACCAAATGGCATAAACATCCTACAATTTTGTCAAAACTAGCCATAATAGGTACCTGTTTTAGTTTTTCATTCATTTCTTCACCCAAAAAAGCTTCTTTAAACCTATATACGTAGGTTGCCCATTATTTTATACAGTTTTAACATATTAATTTTGTATAAATTTGCAATTATGCACCAAAAAACCAATATAAAAGTACACATCACTCTAAACTTTCTTAGACCTTCTTATAAAGTGCCAGAGCCCAAAATGATACTCTGATCTAAAAATGCTGAAATTTTACCGACCCGATATGTCAATTGCAGGTCAAAGGTCAGACACTCAAAAGTTGGGCACATCATTAGTCTCGAACACGACCTGATTCTTAACACCATATATATTATATATATGGATCGTGCAAAAAAACAAAAAATAATAAATATATATATATGGATCGTGCCCTAGTTTTAACTGATTGTTTCTTTGCACGGTAAACAAATGTGCATACAATATGCTTCACATGTAAATTATTTTGACTGTGCTAGCTAATCGATATAGTCTTTTCAGTTTACATGTCTGCACCATCAGTTATGAGTTATATAATACATGACTCCCAAACCGAAGTTGATCTTTCCCTATATGTCAGAAGGAAGAAATCAAGGCCAAACTCAATAGTATAGTGAGATCTTGATGAGCTAGTTTATTGTAGTTTGGGACCAAAGTCCATGTTGATTGATCTCATAATTAAATTTAAATGATTAATCTTATGATTGCACTTTGGTTCAGTGCATCAGCTTAGGTCCATATATAACTAGGTGTAGGACCTGTAATTTGTTGATGTTATAATGTGATCATACTTTATTATTCAGAGGAATCAACTGGTGTCTTGAAGAAGGCTGAAACTGAGTACAAGGGACATCGGTCTTTGCTAATGCGCACTAGGCAGTTGCTCACCACCATGCGGCATCAGGATGTGATTGATAGGTATATCTCCATCCTTATTTCTTGACAAGAAATATGATTCATGCATAATTCATAATTGATTTTTGATTTATGGGTGTGACTGAGCTTGAGCTTATGTGGATTGAATCAGTCCCTTTTCGAGCATGGCTTCTTAAGTGACATTTCAACTTCAGCTTGATATTTTGAAATTAGGCATTTAAAGCTGAAGTAACCTTCAGGTTTTAGTGTTATTTTGTGAAGAGAGTAGTTGAACGCCTTAAAAGTTCTTGTTTCAGTGTTGCTGTTGAGATCACTACATGATGGCCTGGTGTCCTGAGAGAGAATCACACAAGGGACTTCCTGGGTTTGTTACTGGTATTATTTTGATTGATTATGGTGCCAATCCAATCTGTGTACTTTAGTGTTTCAAACACTCTCTTTATCTAAAAAGTGTCATCCATCAAAGTGCTTTGTAATGTTTATAGTGCATATTTAGTAAACTTTAGAGTTTTATTCATCAGACCATAATATAAAATATATATATATATATATATATATATATATATATATATATATATATATATATATACACACACACATGCAAATGACCGCTAGCCTAGTGGTTAAGTGAGATGCATGTGGCCCGAGTGGTCAGGAGATCGATCTCCGATGGGAGCGTTCGCCACAATTAACTTTCCTTCAAAAAAAATATATACACACACACACACGCATGTTTTTTACAATATAACTTACTATTACCTATATTTAATCATAGTGTTTTGGCCAAAAGTAAAAAAAAGAAGAAGATAAATTGGCAATATATTGGACATATATAACTTACTCTAGTATCCTCATCAAGTTTTAACTTTCTATCCTTCCTTTTTCTTGTTAAGACAAACATCTCCACTTCAGATGGCTCCTCTCCATTGGGTCTTCTCTTTTTCTAAGTAAATAAAAATTTATCAAACAAGCAAAACAAAGATAATGAAATAAACAATAATAATGATTTAATCGTACCTCCTCTTCTCGCACTCGAGTAAAACTCTTGCTATCCATAGTATGAGTGTACTTTACTTTCATCCTATTCCTTGTGTTTGTCTCACTTGTTAGCTGTAATTAATTGACAAACAGTCTAGAATCACCATGTCTTAATTGACAAATCAGTCTAGAATCACCATGTTTTAATTGACAAATCAGTCTGTAATTAATTGACAAATCAGTCTAGAATCTGCCAAACAATCACCATGTTTTAATTCCTTGCATAAATTCAATTGCAACAGACTTCATATCATCTTCCAGAGATCAGTTACGTTCAAACTTCAAGATTTTTTTGGTGCCCACCATAAGAAGTTTCCATAAAGATATAAGTTATGATAAAGATATTTGCAACACAAGAGTAAAGATATAAGTAGCAAGTAACTGTCAGTAACTTTCTTCTTGAGAACCCTTGGTCAGTTATTCCCATAAAGAAGAATTACAGACATGCTGGCCACTATGTAATCTATAACTTGGACTTCATATCAAGTTAAGGGCTTGCTATTATTGCCGGCAGGCCACCTAAGTGGAGCCTGTCTTTGATCTTAAGACAGTTCTATTGACCTTATCTTCTAAGAGACCCAGCTTGTTCTGACTTGCTTGTAATCACAGCTATCTACTAAACTTAGTCACAGAATCCTGCACATAGCAAGTTTTTGAAAACATAAATATATATATATATATATATATATATATGAAAACTTGCTATTTGGAAGTTCACTATCCTATGTTTATGACCTGCAGTTCAAGAAGCCTAAACTATAGTGACATAAATATGATCTTGCTACTTCTTTCCTGGAGAAGTAAACAATATAAAGCCTGCATCTTTAAGATCCCAAAACCAATCCTTGCTTTGAATTATTTGCTATGTACCATGTTTCCTACATCCTTCTCAAAGAATGGTAACTATAGTATGTCCCCTTCTCTCTTCCCTCCCGCAACCTCACCCTCCAACACCAGACCCATCTCCAATCGCAGTAGTCATTCACCTGACAACTTGGACAATGGTTGTTGCAACAATATGTTGCATTGTCAAACTATAGTAAACTTATACTTGATTTTCCTAATAAGGATAAATGTTTCATCCCACCAACTCAAATGCATCTGGATAGGACTTCATAAAATCCAAGGACACTTTTCTAGAGAGAGAGAATCTTGTTTATTTATTAAAATTCACTTGTTCATAGCACACGAACACTGAAGATTCAGAAACATTAAACCAAGAAATACCCAAGTTCCTAGGACAATTTAAAGCAATGTAGCCAAACTAACCCAAAAATATAGTCAAAATAGTATCACTTTATGATTTTTCCTCATCTATGTTGCATGGACCCGGATACAGCGCAACACGGAAAGGACACCGGCACGGCACCTATTTTGGTGTGTCCTAGTCTATTTTGAAGTGCCCAGGCTGTGTCCAATATGTGTCTGCCATAACACGGTCCATATTTTTGAAGTGCCCGTGCTTCCTAGTTCCTCGTGTTTGGACTTGGGAGTTGGGACCAAGAAGGATACCTATCACATTAAATTGGTCCATTACTAGTAAAAGATGCTTTCATTTTAAGTGAGGACACGAACTACTTGATGGTACCTAACCTGGTAACTGTAGAAAGCATTTTCAGTACACTAATGACAGAACACGTGTAAAGCTGGCCATGGACAACGTTTATGGATTCTCATCAAAAATCTAACAAAAGCTAAAGCTGATGATTAAATTAAGTCAATCTGAAGATGAGAAATAGTTCAGTTACAAAAAGATGGCAAAACTGAATTTCCATGAGAAGTTTATGGAATACATAAGAGTATATACAAGGAACCTAAAGATAACAACCAGCGCTAACAACTGAAACAAGTCTACTATTTATATTCTATTTTCATTTTTGAGAAAACTAAAACAAGTCTACTTTAAGATGAGAACAAGGATAAATTATAAAAAAAAATCGAAACGGAATGGAATCCATGACAAAGTTGTTGATGTCATTACCTATGTCCTATATTGTACAAGCAATCAATCAAGCAACTCTGAGCAATATATCTTCTTATTTTATCAGATATTTGAAAGAAACTGTTTTCATTCCAATCAAGCAAATTCATGGGGACAGCCTCTTTGTATACCATAGAAGAAAGAGCAAAAGAAAAAAAAACAAAAACTTATTCCAGTTTCGCAATGCAACAAGCAGATAGCTCCAAAAGACACTTTTGGAAAATAGAAATCTATTTCCAGTGGATACTAGTGGATCAAAACATCAGTATTATCATGGTCCAAGACATTCCCCATCAAAACTGTATGGTTTATTGGGAACATATCTATGTCAAGAAGGTGCATGGAAGGATTGACCAAAGTCATGCCAGCTGAGGTCCACCGGGCATCAATTCTTAACAGGCAAAAGACAGGCTCATCATGTGTAACACCCAGTTTTCCAAATGAGGGTAATTTTAAAATTTTGTAATTATAATTATTATTATTTTTATTTATTTCACATTATGATTTTGGTAATTTTTAATCATTTTAAACTATTTAAAAACTGTTTTAAGTCATGACTTGTTATTTTGATGTGCTGCTAGTGAAACCCAAGAGACTGTCTAACCTAGAGCCTAACCAAGTGATTAGGGATATTTATTTATCATTTTAGCCTAGGGGTAATTTGGTCATTTTAGCTTATTAGAATTATTGGTTAAAATATTGGATTGGGATTCTAGTTTAACTTTGACTTTTGAGACTAGTGGACTAGCCTAGAACCTAACCCTAGATATGGTAACGCTAGTCTAACTTGAGTTAACCCATTTTAGTCATTAGAGATTGCTTTTAGAATGAGGGGATTTGGTTTAGTGAATTTAAGTCATGACTTATGGTTTTATTATATGGCTTATGACTTCATGACTTAATTAATCATGACTTAAGCCCATGGGCCAATTTAGGAAACTCTAACCCTAATTATTCCACTTATGACCAGCCATAGGAGATCCCCTTCCTATTTAATGTCATGTTGAGGAGTTCTTGCCTCTTTTAGAGCTTGACCTAATTTTTAAAGAAATTGTATTTTCCCCCTTCCAAAAATTCTCATAAATTTATTTTAATTCCTTTTTAATCCCAGTCTTTTGTATTAGGACCTAATTCCTTGTTGTTTATTATTTCTGGGGGTTAATCTCAGTTTTGGGTTCATTTAGAGCTTTGGAGTTGGTATTTGGAATCTTTCCATTGGGGCTTTCTTGGAGGATTGACACACATTGGTAACCATCCTCAAATTGTGATTTAATTCTGTTTTCTTTGCATTTAGGGCTAGATTTAGGAGTCCCCTAGCTCTCCCTGAAGTTTGGGTCAATTTCGTGTCCGTTTGGTGTCCGTATCGGACACGTGTCATAGTGTACGTATAGGTGTTCGATGAAATATCACTTAGGAATTTATTTTCGATTTTTGTAAATCTAATTACATGAATTTGTAGATCTATATATGCACATTAATTTTTGTGAAGGGTGTTAGGTATTTTGGTGTCATTTTTGTGTCGGTTTTAGTGTTGGACATGCGTGCACTGGACACGTGCACTGTCCTGCATCACGGGCTGGATTTCTCCCTGTGTCGGATACGGAGACACGCCAAATTTTGGGAGGATGTTAGGGCACTGACTGACATGATCCTCCCAAAAATTTGAGGCCATTTGGTGCAGTGTGCGAGGAGTTCTCCTTCTCGCACTGGCCGCGCGTGCGCGCTGTGTATGCGTGAATTCGCGCCACTGACACGCACTTTTAATTCGGATACTGGGACACGGGGACGCGGTGCAGGGTGACACGATTGTAGCCCTATGTGGGGCAAACACGTGGGCACGATCACGAGTCGTGTCGTGCCCTGTGTCGTGTCCTAGGGCGACCCACACGCAAGTACGAGGCTGTTGATACGTGCTTTCAGTTTTAAAAATTTTGATATTAAATTCCATTTTTAAACTGATTTTAATTAATGTCAACTTGCTATATTTGATTCATACATGTGTAAAAGTTAATGCTAAGTGGGATTAGCATGTTAGATTAGGTTGTGGTCGAGAGAATGGTGTTTTGAATGTGGTTTGGGGCTGTTCTATGAATCGACTGATATACAGTCCTGGGAACTGAGATTTCTGAACTTCCCTTCTTTTTTTAATATTGATTTGAAGTTTATTAGCCATGTTTAAATCCATTTACATGTTGTTAGACTGCTAGGGTGGATTAGTATGTTAGATGGGGAATGGATTTCGAATTGGTGTTGAATGATATATATGAACTGTCACACTACAACAGATATGGGATATGATAGCGTGCGCTGAACGCTGTAGAATGCATATTATAGCATATTTCGCCCGCTATATATGCCCCCTCTATAATAACCCCATGTACAAGAACGCTATAAATTTATAGCGTTCACGAATGCTATTCATGGATTATAGCGTTCATTGACGCTATAGACAATGTATAGCGTTTTGAAACGCTATATTATAGTTATAGCAATTAGGAACGCTATAGAACTTTAATAGCATTCATGAACGCTATTAATATATTAAAGCGTTCATGAACGCTATAGACATGTTATAGCACTTACAAACGCTATAAAGTTTACATAGCCTTTACGAACGCAATAGTTCATTAATAATATTTGTTAACGCTATAAATGTGTTATGGCTTTCCTGAACGCTGTTTATTTTTAATTGCGTTCCTGTATGTTATTGTTTGTTAATAGCATTTCGATATATATCTGCTTTTTATAGCATTTCTTTCCTGCTATTATATGTGCAACAATAGCATGTCAGAATGCTATTGCAGAGTCAAAATTCTGTATTCGAAAATTTGCAGAATGCAGCACATCAGAATACTATTGCAGATAATGCCACAGTTACACAAAATACAGG
This sequence comes from Iris pallida, assembly GCA_029216955.1. NCBI lineage: Eukaryota > Viridiplantae > Streptophyta > Magnoliopsida > Asparagales > Iridaceae > Iris > Iris pallida. Next base: position 15,552 of record JANAVB010045076.1, read on the forward strand.
TATTCAAAAATTTAAATGCGAATCAATCACGGAATGAATTCCGAACATAAATAAATTCATTAATTTCACTGTCTAATATATGTAGAACAACGAAGTAGTACCAAACATTCAAAATCCTTAATTTCTCCATGTAGAACAACGAAGTAGTACCAAACATATGTCCAAAAATTAAACATCAATAGTGTAGTCAGCTACATATATCCCAAAATGTTGACTATCTAACATTTAGCTCCCTTCGAGCCTATCCACAACCAAAACTCCTCAGAAAGCATCCTCTTCCTTCATCCAACCTACACAAAAATAGGGGGAAATCATTAGTATAAAGAAAAAACCATCTCGAGCCGATCCATACAATTAACGAAAAGTAAATTATTGGGATAGGAAAAGTGATGCCTTACCAGTGCACTAATTGAGTCTTATGTGTTTATATATTCTGTTGTAATTGTAAGTGTTCTCAACTCTTCTTCTCGTTTTTTGACTGAAAGCTTGAAAGGATTAATAAGTTCCAACTGAGTGCGTGTATTTTTTCATATAGATGAAGCTGATATCGCTAAACATGGTCTATACTAAAGACTTATCAGTACAGACCAAAGCTTTCAGTTTCACATATCTGTTGTGTAGTGGAAAATAGGTTTTCTGTAGGTAAAGTTCAGTAAGGTATTATGTGCAGATATTTACTCTCCAATGTGCATCAGATCAGACGATTTAGTGTTCAGTAAATAGTAGATTATAAGTTCAGATTATTGAAGAAGTGTGCAGTTTGTAGTTTTAGCCACGACTGAGATTATTAGCTAACCTGCTGAGTAAATCCTACATAATCAGCAAACAAGGTTTGTTATGTGATGGAGAAAATTTGACCTGCTCGGACAAGGATGTTGCCCCATCCAGACCACCACTAGTAGCAACTTTTACAGCAATAACACTTCCTTCAGTTTCCAAAATTATCCTGCAATACCAGCAAACAATGAACTCAGATAAGCATGTGTGTAAGTCCAGCTTCAGAAAGTTCCTGAACATCGTGTCCTCGTGTCCGTAACTCAAAAGTTTGTAATTCCAACTAAACAATGATCAAAATCAACCAAAATTAACAACTTACCCTCTATCAACAATCTCATCAAGGCATAAAAGGATCATATCCAAATTTTCGAGTGCGGTCCTTTTATCTACATTGTTCCTGAAGGAAGCAACACATTTTAGTTGTTAGGACGACCAAGTGAAAACGAAAAGCAAAGGTAACTGTAACAAATAAGACCTGAGAAGAAAGGCCCACTGCATCAAAGAAACCCTGGAGAACTATTGCTAAGATGAGCTCATTTTTCTCATCTCCCCCGGTAACAAAAAAAGTGGAGGTCCTGAATAAACTTGTAGACAACAATGCAACTATCGAACATAGCTATCTCAGCTGCAGATGGCAAGTAGAATACAATTAAAACATATAGAAACTTAACAATTAGCTATTCTACACGAGGAATGAAGTATTATATAAAAATTCTAATATAGTATATTAAATTTGATACAACCCTGCTATTTGGCCCGAAGGAGGGTCGTCCACCACGTGGCACTCTCCCATTGGCAGGTCGTCGGCGTGGACTCCACGTTAACAGAAAAGTCAATGAAAAAGTGCCACGCAGACAAACGGGCCACCAAAATAGCTTTTTCCTATTTGATATCAGAAGTATTAGAACAAGGCATATACAGCATGCAGTAGAGCAATTAGTAGTTTGTAGAACCATCTAGCCTGTGTTATAAATGTTAGGAAAGAGTCAGTTGTGAAAGACTAGTTTTGGTGCATGCTACAACAATGGAAAATGATGAGTCATACATATATAGGCAGCTTACCGAGGTCAAGTTCATTGGAAGCAAAAATAGTTTAATTGCCCATACAGAGGACTGAATATTTTATATACGAGGGCTTCCATGGTATGCCTATGCATGTGAAGGCTCATGATAGACTTGGTATGGGTGGAGGTAGTTTCACTTAGAAAGTAAAAGACTGAGGTACTCCCTTATTGTACATTTTGGGTCTATGCGGGTTCCTGGCATACAGGAGAAATATAGAATCTAAAATCATATAAATTGCAATTTAGGAGATAGTGCATAATGAGAAATGTTCTCTTCTACTAAATTATTTTATGGTGTCAGAAATTAATTTTGTCATAGATATGGAGCTGAACTAAAAGTAGATCGAAGGTGTGTTACATGATCAAGTAGGGCACTGTACAATATACCTTATTTATGTAGCAACAGTACTGATTAGGGAAACTCTTAGATCCACTCAGCACCATATTCTATATGTTGGATGATAGATTCTGATAAGTATTTGTATCGGGGGTGGCTTTGCTTCCAGCCTTCGAGGGGAACCCACAAACCCCTGTTTTTTGTTCCTTTGGGACTCAGATCTCCACCAAAAGAAGCCCAAGTTTTCTTGATAATATACTTCTCGTTATCTCCAAGATTCTAAACGGCGGTAGAAGGGTGCACGACAGAGAGACTCCACCTACCGCCTATGCTGTCTAGGCACCGCCTGGATGCCGCCTAAGCAATCGATACATTTTGAATATTTTTTTACTATTTTACATTGTTTTTTTTTGCATAATATGCATATTTTAAGGGTGTTCCATGCATAACTAAGTTATAGAACAAAAATTTATTAAGTTTTAGTTTTGTAAATGTGAACCATAGTTCCATAATGCTTAAATAACTTTTATGACTAAAATATCTTGTTAGGTACTGCTACGCCTAGGCGTCCGCCTACGCCGTCTCACCTCCGCATATGCTGCCAATCTCCGTTGGCTGCCTACTCCACTGTCTATCGAAAAACGGTGCCGAGAGTGACCGCCTACCGTCTAGATGCTGCCATTTAGAACAGTGATTATCTCATGCAATGGAAGGAATATATACAAATGAATCTAAAATTGTTATCAACAAACAACCACTAGACCGTAGGAATAACTTCGTATCAATAACTTGGATAACAAGTCCTAAAACAAACTCTTTTTCAGAACAAAGTCAATAACCTAAATAGCAAAACAAATCCATATGAATATTCAAAACCATAAAATTCATCTCCCCTTATAACAAACCTTGTCCTCAATGTTTAATATGGGATTGTAGTTCTAAACTTCTAATGCATGATGGTGACCGACCAACTTTCATGTCCTTTTATTACTTTGACAAATGATTCCTTTTCATTATCGTGTACCATAAGATATGTGGATGAGCCCATAAGATTTGGCTCTAATGCCTGTTGATACATTCTCAATGGAGGGGTTGGTTAACTTTGAGGGGAACCCATGAACACCTTTATTTCAAGGTATGCGGTTTCGGCCGATATTGATTTGTTTTGGCTTGTTGATCTGATACTACCACCACTATATACCAAGCCCGATAATAAAATTAAGGTCTCTTTCTCAGCCAATGCAATAAAGAACCTTTTCTAAAATAAGCTAGGAATATAGCAAAAAACAATGTCGACACAATAAAATTCGAAGAAAATCAAAAAAAATCAAAAATAAATAAGCAACAAAAAAAATCGAAGAAAATCAAAAAAAATCAATCTTACTTTTTCACCGTTTTGCCGGTGGCCTTGGCCACCGCAGAATTGGGGGCCTTCTCCTCGTCCTCTTCGTAATCGAGAAGCTCCTCCTCGTAGGCATCGTTGTCCTTCGCTTCTCCCATGTCTGAACCCACCAAACAAAAACAAGAATTTTAACTTGAATCCATCAAATCAATAAGAAATGCTTCAAATCGGGAAAAGAGAGGCAGGAGAGCTCATCTTTGTGTCCATAACGGAAATTAGGGTTCGTAAAGTTAGGGTTTCGAGGCGTCTGCAAACAAAAATTGAGAGGGGGAAGTAAAACCCAAGGATTTTGGGGTTTTGTGGAGGGAGGAGGGAAGCTAGGGTTTCTGGGGAAGGGGGAAATGAAATGGTCTGTAGATGGGGAAATTTATAGCCGGAGATTCGGGTCCAAATGGGAGAATCATTGATCCATTATAATCCAACCATTAAAATATTTAATTCTTAATGGAGGTTGTGACACGACATGCCTCTCAGCCAACGCCTCCATAGTCCTTTGCCTCTCCTTCCGCATCCTCTCCATCATATTCTCTATGTCTCGCCGGCTTCTCAAGCGCACCAAACCCCCACTAGGGATCGCAAATCCCTCCTGACTGGTGCTTTATTTCGAACTGCTGCTTTTCTCTTCTTAAGGAAGCTAGAAAGATGAAGATAGTTAATTAGAGGTGTTTGATTTGGGAATTGGGCCTAGCCCTTGGATGAGGATCCAAGGGACACAACTAAAAGTGAAAATTTGTGCGGGAATAGGAAAAAGGTTAAGTGGGAAACTAAAAGTGAAAATTTGTGGAAGGATCTTTAAGAGGGAAATGAAAAGTTGTATGAAAATTTAAATTTTAAACTTTCTGTTATCATCTTTTCTTTTTGCACAAATTTAGGATAAACGTTTTATTTTTATATTTAATTTATGTTATAAAAATTTATTTTCAAAAATTGGGTATATTTCAATAAATATTTTATACACAAAATTATATCCCTTAAGAATATAATTTTATATACTATTATTTTTTTTCAAAAAATCTTTCTTATTTATTTATTTATTATTTATTTTTTTTGCTTTTTTTTGAAAAAAGTTCAATAGTTTTTTTTAAGAATGATTTTTTTAAAATATTTTTTTGTTGTTTTCTCAGTTATTATTATTTTAATTTTTATCATTTTTTACCTGGAATATGGGTCTTCAATTACAATGCACAAAAATGCATGTCGTAAATGAGTCTCTAATTACAACACGCAAAAATGTATGCCGTAAATGAGTTTTCATTTTCAAACATAAGACACATCATTTTGCTATGGACGGTACCGATTTAATTTCTAAAAATCCAACTGACGGGGTCGCCCGCTATCAAAAAAGCTATAAATTATACAGCAAAACTGAATCGCTCCTATAACTTTTTTTAATATAAAATAGAAAATTGTGTTGCTTCTCCCATGATTGGAACAGTAGATAGTTCAATTGTGAGCATTCGATTAACTCGGTTAACCGAACCGAATTACCAAATACCGAATTCGACCGAAAATCGAATAACAAAAATGAAACCAACCGAAATATCCCGTACCGAACCAAACCGAACGGAATAAATCTGTTCAATTTTCAGTTTATTTGGTTTAACCAATATTTCAATTTATTTATAATTTTTTGTTGTCAATATATATAGTAACTAAATGTACAAAGATATATTTCGTACATATATTACTAAATTTTCTTATTCGGTTTACTCGGAAGAGGAATTTTAGATAAAATTTCTGAAAGGTTAGTGGGATTAAACCGAAACCGAATAAGAAATTTTAGTATTTTCGAAACTGAAACCGAACCGACTTTTTTTCAAACCGAACCAAATCTCTTATTCGATTAGGTTCGGTTCGGATTTCAGTCCAAAAACTGAATAATGCTCACCCCTAGACATATGGGCAAAGCAACGTTCAGAAAGAACTATACCTTTAACAGCGTTCATAACACGCTATATAAAGTTCTATTAACAGCACTGCATAATGAACGCTATTGATAATGACATTCTAATAGCAGAGAGGCTTCAACGCTATAGATAAACTGCTATTGTATGAACGTTTAATAGCACTTCAATATGAACGCCATTGATGATTATATTATAATAGCAGGGAGGCTCGAACGCTATAGATAAACTGCTATTGTATTCTATTGTAATAGCACTGCAGAAGGAACGCTATTGATGATGACATTCTATAGCAGGGAGCCTTGAACGCTATAGATAAACTGCTATTGTATGACCTATCTGTTGTAGTGTCAACTGATGGTTTAATTTCTGATTTTGGTTTTCTTTTCTAAAACTGATTTTGATGTTTGGATCACCATGTTAATTCATTATACATGTGTTACTTTACTGCAATGTGGGGGTTTTGTTTTGTGTAGGGATATTGGATTTCGGTTGATATGGGTATGTGACTGAATGTATAGACTGGGTTTTAAAACATTGTACCTGAGAATTTATACACACATACACACTGTTTTGAACTGTCACACTCATTTGCTGTTTCTGATATTTGCACAGTTGGTTTGAACATGGTATTTGGATTTTAGGTTGTATATTACATGTAAGATTGCTGGACTGATTTCATTGGGTATCACTGTCTCAGTTTTTTTTCCCCTTCCTAATTGAATGTATGTAATATAGGTATCCATGTATACATGTAAGTTAAAATGTGAACTGTCAAGTGGGGTTGTGTGTGTGTTGGAAATAATATGGATTCGTATTTGGTTTGATTCATGAAACTATCATTGCAATTCCTGAGATATAGTTTCCTATTCCTATTGACACATACTCTTATGTTTCCATTCACCCACATACACAACTGCCACACCTAACACCATGCTCTCATGCCCATACACCCACTGATTTTTTTATGTACCATACACACTCTCTATACACTAACCTTTTTCTAATGACATATGTACACTCAAGTTCACTAGACACATAACTTGTTTTCTGTCATTTGTAACACTGCCATGTATCTACAACTACACACATCCTCACATGGATACCCTCACATGTTCCATTAAATACTATCACACACACATGTACACAAACATACATATGTTTCCCCTCCCTAACACTCTATGTATATATATATATATATATATATATATATATATATATATATATATATATATATATATATATATATATATATATATATGAATATACATATCTATATGTAATATTAGCATGTATCCTATATAAGTTTGAGTGTGTTCTTTATATAAATTAAATATATTATTAATGTATGTATATGTGAATGACACACTATGTTAACTTAATGTATATATTTATATATTGTATCTATTGGTATATAGCCTAGTGTTAGAGTGACCTATGGGTGGTTGTTTGACTAGAGTTGACCCAAAACCCTAGAATTGACCAAGGTTTGACCCAATAGTTCAAGATTGACTGGAGTTGACCAAAGCCAACATTGAGTCTAGATGTGACCAATTGACCTAGTTTGACTAGTATAGTTGACTTGGGTTGACCCAGAGTTGACCAAGTTTGACTTAGACCTAGTTTGACCTAGACAGTTGACCAGGTTTGACTTAGAGTTGACTTCGACCTAGATTGACCTAGAAATCATATAGATTGCATCGTAGACTTTATTTACCTTATTTTAAACATATTATAATCTATATTATTCTGTTTAGGACATTGTGACTCCGGTGCAGCCATCTGATATTATACTACTCTTTTCAGAGTAGCAGGCGAGTACATTCTCTGATCATTTCATATCTTATTTAGGATTATATTTCCTGCTTTAGATTACTTTATATGATGCTGACACGTTGGTAACACGGATTAGTACTATATGGATCTTGTCGTACGATGTTATCCCCTTAGCGGATACATCGGGTATCTCATGTTCGTGTACATTATCATGAGCATCATGTACTCCTTGTGTTCGTGCCTTTCGTGTACAAATCGTATGAAATCGTGTATACTCATGTGCTCACATGATCTTCGTGTACGACTATTCTTCGTGTACAATAACATAACTTGGCTAGATCCTTGTGTATTGATTAGGGCGGGAGAGTAGAAGTGGTTATGTATTCAATCCAGTAGATTACTCGTGTACATCCTCTTTAGATTACTCGTGTACAATATCGTGTCGTTTACATAACCGTCTTGTACTCTGAATCACTAGCACTGTTAGTTCTCATATATATTGTATCTATTTCCTTACAGTCTTCCTTTTTCATCATGTTATTCTTTCAGTTTTTTGTATCTTACTCTCTAGCATGTTTATATTTCCTAACCTGTTATGATTTGTTGAGATGTACTGTACTCGCTCCTGTTCTGACTAGACCTGTTGAAAATTTTACAGTGAATGATGAGGCTCTGGTGTCTACCCAATATGGTGCAGCTTTAGACAACACTTGTGACTTGGACCCACTTGCAGTAGAGGATCTACCACCAGTAGTTTAGACTGCTAGCTTAGACTCTTACCTTGTCTTCTCATTTATACATTATTGTATATACTGGGAGTTTGTTTTATCTGATGTTCTGGTTATGTATTCATCTTAGACACTTGACTTTATCTGGATTATTTTCTCTGTGGATTCATTCTGTTCTTATCTATATATCTATCTTTTATCACGCTCTACCTTAGATGTGATTGAGACTGTATTTGTTATGTCACCTCTATTCGGAGTGTATATACTGTACAGGTACCTTTATATTGTTAGATGTTGACCTAGGACAGCGTTCTACCGTCGACACTACGGCGTAGGCTGGACGTACCCACGTCTCGTGCCCTTAATCTAGGGTGCGGGTCGTGATACGTTTTTAGTGGTGGCCCATACAGGTCGAGTTTATGTAGTGGTATTCAAACTAGAGTATCACTACAGCCTGCAGTAGGATTAAGATATTTTTGAGGGTACTCAATCATACTAGAAAAAACTCTTAATGATATTCATTTTATCTAAATTTGCTGTTTATTGTCTTCCCTTGAATATAAACTGTCCTCCTTTGATTTTTTACTTTATTCTCAGTAATTGCTTCTTGTTTTGATCTGTCTTCATGATGGTTAGAGCATCATTAGTAAGGCCCATCCCATTTTTTAGATTCTTGTTTTAGAATGTAGGAGCTCATTTTGTAGAATAGTAAGTCTCATCTCTGGTCCCAATTTCTAAAATTTCGATTCCAACCCATCCATAGGTGCTAAGGGTTGGGCCTCCCAATTTCTAGATTCTAGATTGTAGAAACTCGTTTTGTAGAATAGTAAGTTCCAATTTGGAGCCCAATTTTCAAGATTCTTAACTTTATATTATTTTTTTCCTACATTAATTTTTGACCACACATTTTTTGGGACCGGAGCTCACTTTATCATTTTCTACTATTCTCATACAAACCCAATCCATTCTACATTTACCTTGTTTTTGAAATTTTGGGCTCCAAATTGCATTGGAGAGTCCCAACTACTAATGATGCTCTTATGGAGATATGATCTCATCGCTCTGGTCCGAGGAATACCATCGAGAGGCTGGCCACCTCTCGTCCTATTCAGCAGGGCCTCGAGACCGCAGCTCTTATTGTGCCGACTCAGGTTGACGTTTCTGCTACATTGGAGGTGTACCTCCGCCTGTACAGAGATATTTCCCCGTCATTTTTGATTTCTTTCAGCAGCAGCGGTTCATGCAGCATCAGCAGCAGACCAGGGAAACCAGCAGCGGCCAGCGTCCGCCAGGACAGTCGAGGATGCACGGGCCATTGAAGATCTTTCTGCAGGTTCCGATCTTCTTGATTCTATTTCCACAATTGCCTCTTATAACTATCTTGAAATTCGATTCCATCTGCTTCTTGTTGACTGATTAATTTTGTTTTGTTGCTCTTGTGTTATGTTTGTTTTCTTCTAAGAAAAATCATATGGGCTAGGTCACCTCAGTTATGGGATCTAGAATTTTCGATAGTCGTGTTAGCTGGCATAGTGAGGACATATAGTCAGATTTTGGACGTATTTCTCGTGTGTGGAAATTTAAGGTTTTCGCCGTCGTATGCGGCAATACAAAAATTTTAAATACCATGAACCTAGAGGTATGTACCTTAGTCAAGGACTCTGTGATTATCGTAGCCTTGCTCACTAGCATGACGAAGACTCTGAACAACATGATTTTGGACAGACGCATATGATTATCATACCTTTCTGTTGTTATAAAAAAATTGTATTCCATCATCAAATAACTTAGGAGTAGGGATATTTTAGTTTCGTAGAGCTTATTCATATGTAGTTCTCTCATAAGTATAATAATATGATGACTTATAGAGTGTCTGTACCCTAGAGATGATAGTTAGCATTGGTATTAGAATAGTAACCCATTGTAGATGATTTTCGGTTATTTATAATACCAACTAGTTTACATATAAGATGTTAGTATGCCTTGCAGCCTTGATGATTATTATTATTTACCCTTACCTTTTTCCAGTGAGGCACCCATAACCAGAGCCTGTCCTTGAGTATAGTTGCAGTTCACCTAAGACTGAGAGGTCTATATATATATATATATATATATATATATATATATATATATATATATATATATATATATATATATATATATATATTGCAGATGATATTGGCATATGTGATGGGTTGGTTGGTATCTATAGGCCATTGTTGTATAGGGTATTGACATGTTGTTTAGCCTATATTTGGTTCAGTTTTCTATTTTAATTAATTTCTCTTTGTGTGGAGTTCAGTCATGTTTGATCAACCTTTATAGGCAGTGTGCAGACCCTTCACTAGATTCCCTGTCCCCTTGGTTCAGACTTGTACAAGTTGTTCACTGCACTCAAATTTCATTACCTACCATGTTGCATCATAGGTTTCATTGGACCATAGTTCAGACCCCAATTATTGACTCACCAATATAACCATCAACCCCTTACCATATTCTGCATTTCTGGAGAGTTAGTATCATGCATACTAGAGGTCTGTACTCACCACTTGGGATAGTTCACTATTCTGTTCCAGTACACCTTACAGTATCTGACCCCTTCATTGGAGTGATATGCATGTGGTAGGGAGTGTGTGTTATTAGACCTTGAGTAGAGTTGAGGTGATGAGGGTTAATATATATATATTGTTTGTATATATATGTAATGTATTTTGATTTGGTATGTAGCCTGCACCTATTTGCAGTATACTGCCTGTTGCATTCCCTGTACACCAGTTTGGTTCACTTCTTCAGACCACTGTCCTGCATGTAGTTAGTTCAGCCAGATAGAGAGGAGAGGCCAGGTTGATCTAGAGGCATGTTTCAGTCACCATGTAGATTTTCTTTCACTTGACTATACAAGTGGACCCAAATGTCCTGTCCCTTAGCTTATAATTTTAGTCTCCTTAGCATCATTTCCTTTTGCCTACACTAATGGTTCAGACCATTCATCCTTAGCCTATTTTTTTTAGCATTTGTTCAGTCACTTATAAGTTTAGTCTACTTTAGCACTTTGATTGATCAGTCATATATATATATATAGATAATATACTTAGGATATATGTGATGGGTTGTTGTTCTTGAGCTTATGTATATGTGGTATTTGGGATTGGTGTGCTTAGCTTATAGGCATTTAGTTATGGGTGACTTGATAGGATTTGGAAGGTTAAGAGTTAGTCTGTTATAGAGTTTTTCTTTTGCTGATCTCTAGTTGCCAACACCTAGATAGTTAGCATAGGTGAAATCCTAAAAAGTTGACCAGTTGATGACCAAGTACTTAGATATTAAGAAATTGACTAGTTGTTGACCAGTAGTTGACCATTGTCAATGTTTGACTTAGTTGACTGGTGACAGGATTAGAAGCAGGTTATTGTTGTGTTGATGATCATGTTTGATTATTTAGTTACTTTAGACCTTGCTTGTGATTAGGTTGGAGACATGGTTTTTCTACGGATATCTTCGACTCATGGTACTATACATTTTGGTGGAGGTGGGAAGCTTAGCCCGCGCTTCATCGGACCTTTCATGATCAGCGGAAGGGTCGGTGATGTGGCTTATAGGCTAGACTTGCCACCTGTACTAGTGGATGTCCGCAATGTATTCCACGTATCACAGTTGAGACGGTACGTGGCTGACCCTAGCCATGTGCTTGATCATTCGAAGATTGAGGTTGGACCTACTCTCAGTTATCCAGAGTAGCCAGTGGAGATTTTGGATCGCCGAGAGAGGGTGCTGAGAAACCAGGTGATACCCTTGGTTCACGTCGCATGGAGGCATCATTCTCCAGGAGAGTCTACCTGGGAGCGGGAGGATGAGATGCACGAGCGATACCCATATCTGTTTGCACCGTGAGGTATGATTATCTATCCTTTTCATCAGTGTAGTTTCGTCTTTAAATTTCGAGGACAAAATTTTTCTAAGGTGGGTAGGATTGTAATATCCAGTTTTTCAAATGTGGGTAATTTTGAAATTTTGTAATTATAATTATTATTATTGTTATTTATTTCATATTATGATTTTGGCAATTTTTAATCATTTCAAACTATTTAAAAACTGTTTTAATTTATGACTTGTTATTTTGATGTGCTGCTAGTGAAACCCAAGAGACTGTCTGACCTAGAGCCTAACCAAGTGATTAGGGATATTTATTTATCATTTTAGCCTAGGGGTAATTTGGTCATTTTGGCTTATTAGAATTATTGGTTAAAATATTGGATTGGGATTCTAGTTTGACTTTGACTTTTGAGACTAGTGGACTAGCCTAGAACCTAACCCTAGCTATGGTAACCCTAGTCTAACTTGAGTTAACCCATTTTAGTCATTAGAGATTAGTTTTAGAATGAAGGGATTTTTTTTAGTGAATTTAAGTCATGACTTATGGTTTTATGATATGGCTTATGACTTCATGACTTAATTAATCATGACTTAAGCCCATGGGCCAATTTAGGAAACCCTAACCCTAATTATTCCACTTATGACTAGCCATAGGAGAGCCCATCCCTATTTAATGTCATGTTGAGGAGTTCTTGCCTCTTTTAAAGCTTGACCTAATTTTTGAAGAAAAGGTATTTTCTCCCTTCCAAAAATTCCCATAAATTCATTTTAATTCCTTTTTAATCCTGGTCTTTTGTTTTAGGACCTAATTCTTGGTTGTTTATTATTTTTGGAGGTTAATCTCAGTTTTGGGTTCATTTGGAGCTTTGGAGTTGGTATTTGGAATCTTTCCATTGGGGCTTTCTTTGAGGATTGACACACATAGGTAACCACCCTCAAATTGTGATTTAATTCTGTTTTCTTTGCATTTAGGGCTAGATCTAGGAGTTTCCTAGCTGTCCCTAAAGTTTGGGTCAATTCGTGTCCGTTTGGTGTCCGTATCGGGCACGTGTCATAGTGTACGTATAGGTGTTCGATGAAATGTCACTTAGGAATTTATTTTCGATTTTTGTAAATCTAATTACATGAATTTATAGATCTATATATGTACATTAATTTTTGTGAAGGGTGTTAGGTATTTTGGGGTCATTTTTGTGTCGGTTTTAGTGTTGGACACGCGCGCACTGGACACGTGCACTGTCCTGCATCACGGGCTGGATTTCTCCCTGTGTCGGACACGGGGACACGCCAAATTTTGGAAGGATGTCAGGGCACTGACTGACATCATCCTCCCAAAATTTGAGACTATTTGGTGCAGTGTGCGAGGAGTTCTCCTCCTCGCACTGGCCGTACTGGCCGCGCGTGCGTGCTGTGTACGCGTGAATTCGCGCCACTGACACGCACTTTTAATTCGGACAAGGGGACACGGGGATGCGGTGCAGGGTGACACATTGTAGCCCTATGTGGGGCGAACACGTGGGCACGAGCACGAGTCGTGTCATGCCCTGTGTCGTGTCCTAGGGCGACCCACACGCAAGCACGAGGCTGCTGATACGTGCTTTCAGTTTTGAAAATTTTGATATTAAATTCCATTTTTAAACTGATTTTAATTAATGTCAACTTGCTATATTTGATTCATACATGTGTATTAGTTAATGCTAAGTGGGATTAGCATGTTAGATTAGGTTGTGGTCGAGAGAATGGAGTTTTGAATGTGGTTGGGGGCTGTTCTATGAATCGACTGATACACAGTCCTGGGAACTGAGATTTCTGAACTTCCCTTCTTTTTCTAATATTGATTTGAAGTTTATTAGCCATGTTTAAATCCATTTACATGTTGTTAGACTGCTAGGGTGGATTAGTATGTTAGATGGGGAATGGATTTCGAATTGGTGTTGAATGATATATATGAACTGTCAACTGATGGTTTAATTTCTGATTTTGGTTTTCTTTTCTAAAACTGATTTTGATGTTTGGATCACCATGTTAATTCATTATACATGTGTTACTTTACTGCAATGTGGGGGTTTTGTTTTGTGTAGGGATATTGGATTTCGTTTGGTATGGGTATGTGACTGAATGTCTAGACTGGGTTTTAAAACATTGTACCTGAGAATTTATACACACATACATACTGTTTTGAACTGTCACACTCATTTGCTGTTTCTGATATTTGTACAGTTGGTTTGAACATGGTATTTGGATTTTAGGTTGTATATTACATATAAGATTGCTGGACTGATTTCATTGGGTATCACTGTCTCAGTTTCTTTTCCCCTTCCTAATTGAATGTATGCAATATAGGTATCCATGTATACATGTAAGTTGAAATGTGAACTGTCAAGTGGGGTTGTGTGTGTGTTGGAAATGATATGGATTCGAATTTGGTTTGATTCATGAAACTGTCATTGCAATTCCTGAGATATAGTTTCCTATTCCTATTGACACATACTCTTATGTTTCCATTCACCCACATACACAACTGCCACACCTAACACCATGCTCTCATGCCCATATACCCACTGATTTTGCCATGTACCATACACACTCTATACACTAACCTTTTTCTAATGACATATGTACACTCAAGTTCACTAGACACATAACTTGTTTCCTGTCATTTGTAACACTGCCATGTATCTACAACTACACACATCCTCACATAGATACCCTCAAATGTTCCATTAAATACTATCACACACACATGTACACAAACATACACATGTTCCCCCTCCCTAACACTCTATGTATATATATATATATATATATATATATATATATATATATATATATATATATATATATATATATATATATATATATATATATATACATATCTATATGTAATATTAGCATGTATCATATATAAGTTTGAGTGTGTTCTTTATATAAATTAAATATATTATTAATGTATGTATATGTGAATGACACACTATGTTAACTTAATGTATATATTTATATATTGTATCTATTGGTATATAGCCTAGTGTTAGAGTGACCTATGGGTGGTTGTTTGACTAGAGTTGACCCAAAACCCTAGAATTGACTAAGGTTTGACCCAATAGTTCAAGATTGATTGGAGTTGACCAAAAGTCAACATTGAGTCTAGATGTGACCAATTGACCTAGTTTGACTAGTGTAGTTTACTTAGGTTGACCCAGAGTTGACCAAGTTTGATTTGGACCTAGTTTGACCTAGACAGTTGACCAGGTTTGACTAAGAGTTGACTTCGACCTAGATTGACCTAGAAATAATGTAGATTGCATCGTAGACTTCATTTACCTTATTTTAAACATATTATAACCCATATTACTCTGTTTAGGACATTGTGACTCCGGTACAGCCATCTGATATTACACTACTCTTTTTAGAGTAGCAGGCGAGTACATTCTCTGATCATTTCATATCTTGTTGAGGATTATATTTCCTGCTTTAGATTACTTTACATGATGCAGACACGTTGGTAACACGGATTAGCATTATATGGATCTTGTCATGCGATGTTATCCCCTTAGCGGATACATCGGGTATCTCATGTTCGTGTACTTTGTCATGAGCATCGTGTACTCCTTGTGTTCGTGCCTTTCGTGTACAAATCGTGTGAAATCGTGTATACTCATGTGCTCACATGATCTTCGTGTACGACTATTCTTCGTGTACAATAACATAACTTGGCTAGATCCTTGTGTATTGATTGGGGCGGGGGAGTAGAAGTGGTTATGTATTCAATCCAGTAGATTACTCGTGTACAACCTCTTTAGATTACTCGTGTACAACATCGTGCCGTTTACATAACCGTCTTGTACTCTGAATCACTAGCACTGTTAGTTCTCATATATATTGTATCTATTTACTTACAGTCTTCCTTTTTATCATGTTATTCTTTCAGTTTCCTGTATCTTACTCTCTAGTATGTTTATATTTCCTAACCTGTTATGATTTGTTGAGATGTACTGTACTCGCTCTTGTCCTGACTGGACTTGTTGAAAATTTTACAGAGAATGATGAGGCTCTGGTGTCTACCCATTATGGTGCAGCTTTAGACAACACTTGTGACTTGGACCCACTTGCAGTAGAGGATCTACCACCAATGGTTTAGACTGCTAGCTTAGACTCTTACCTTGTCTTCTCATTGATACATTATTTTATATACTGGGAGTTTGTTTTATCTGATGTTCTGGTTATGTATTCATCTTAGACACTTAGACTTTATCTGGATTGTTTTCTCTGTGGATTCATTCTGTTCTTATCTATCTATCTTTTATCATGCTCTACCATAGATGTGATTGAGACTGTATTTGTTATGTCACCTCCATTCGGAGTGTATATACTGTACAGGTACCATTATATTGTTAGATGTTTACCTAGGACAGCGTTCTACCGTCGACACTGCGGCGTAGGCTGGACGTACCCACGTCTCGTGCCCTTATTCTAGGGTGCGGGTCGTGACACCATGAAACTTAGACGGTAGTTGTCACAAAACATCCTACCTATCACTAATTTAGTTTTGTGATTCTGGAGCTAGCATCTGCCCTCTTGCTAGATTTTGAATGTTTCTGGAGTATTTATAATCTATATGGAACTGCTCTATAGATGTATACTTAAGTCAAAACACCCTTAACAGAGAAGAAAATATCAAGAAACATGTAATAACATCAAATTGTCCATAGCCAATTGATGGTCAAATCTACATGACACCCCTTTACATCTCTGTGACAGGAAAACATGCCAACATTTTCCTTCTGGGACACTTACAATAGAGATCCTTAAGTACATTATCACAGTAAAGATGCACATAATGTTGCAACTTGCAAGTTCATAAGTTTTAATATGCTATCTCGTTTCAGATACCATGATTATATTTTGTTCTGCGTATGAATCAACTTTACTTACAGTTAACTAAATTCAACTATTATCCTCACACACACACACACACACACACACACACACACACACACACACTAGATGCCATACCGGTCTAAGTAGGAGACCTTATTGGAATCGTGCTAACCCGTATTTTATCAGGCATCGCTAACCTCAAGGTGTAGTGGGGACTGAACGTGGTTAGGTGAGTGCTATACGCTCCCCCCTCCCCAATCAAAAAGAATCTCTAAACCAGGACCAGGTTAAATCAAAAGGAACAACTATATACCCTATGCCATATGTGCCTATGTAAGTAATAAGTAGTATTGTTTCATCTTGAACATTTCTAGGCTAACAAGAAGTATATTATTTATAAAGATGCATTGGTTTGTTAGAATATATTGAGACTGTCATATCAAAAAACAATAGTATATTATTTATATAAGTTGTTGATGTCGGTACCTATATCCTATCTTATACAAGCAACTGAGAAATATATCTTATCATTTGTCAGAACATTAAAGAGAATGTTTTCATTCCAATCAAGCAATTTTATGGGGCCAGACTCTTTGTATACCATGGAATAAAGGAAGAGCAGCATGTGAACCACTATAGCCTGTGCCTCCTGCTACTAAGACAAGTTCCATTAAAACCAGGGGATTGCTAGAATGAGTATGCACATAGCTCTCAGTAGATCAACGTGTTCTTCAGCATTTTGTTGGTCCTCATGACTTCGGTTTTCAATGCTTTTTCAAGTGCCCAGGTAGCTGGTTGTCCTGATATTGTTCCTCGACGACTAGTCTAGTCATTAGAAAATCTCATTCCTCCTCTGAGGCCAATTCCATCTTATGGGTTGCTAAAACTAAATTTCCATTTAGTTTCCACCCTGAGTCTGTATTACAAAGATCCAGTTTTATTAAATAAATTTTTTCTTTTTAAGATCCATGTTTAATAGTTTATTAAGATCCATGTTTACAAAGAACCATCTAGGAAATAATAATTATCAAAAGTTCCATAACATTTGCGATTGTGAAATAAGAATGATACAAAGACTAATACAAATAAGACTAATTCATCTAGAAAAAGTCACAGTTATCAATATCCAAAGTCTCTCTCCATAATAAAACTGATACAAAGAACCATCTTTAGTATACTTTATTGTACTTAATAAAACTGATACATGTTTGAGCTAACAAGACTAATACAAAGAACCATATAGGAACATCTTTCATGTACTTTCTTCACCAATGTTTATTGCATTATTCGTATTTGGCTCGCTTGGCTCACCTAACCAATTATCAATATCCATGTCATCGTTAAATGGCTCAACATCCATATCATAATAGTCTCTAGGTGCTGCTTTTATTACGCTATACCAGTCATGCTCAATAGGGTCTTGCACATAAAAAACATGATGCACTTGAGTTGCTAACACAAAAGGATCATTCTTATATATTAATTTTCTAAAATTAACCATGGGAAGTTTATACTCATCTAGCCTCCATTGGAACCAATTGCATTCAAACATCACGAAACTTAGATGTCCATAATAGTCTAACTCAATAATCTGCTTCACCATTCCATAATAAGTAACCTCACTGACAACTGGATTTCGATCTTTGTTACTTGTAAAGCTTGAAGTGGATGCAGTAACGACTACCCCACAATTCTGAGTTCGTTTTCCCAGATCACGATCTAGAGTGCGGAACCTATAACCATTTACAATATAACCCCTGAATCTTTTTGAAGCATAATTTGGGCGACGCGACAACCATTTTATTTCTTCGGATACTTGCTCATTTCGCACACGTTCTGCAAACCACTCATGAAATTCTTTGCTATGATCATGTGCAGAAGCCCATTCCCTTGATCTTTTACAAGATCTTTGACCCTCCATAATCTCAGAATGTTCTCTACATGTAAAAAAACAAATCTTTAAGGTAAATATAGTAAAATATATAAAGTAATTAATGATAATCTAGATTCTTGTATAGTGTCTTACTCGAGATATGCGTTGATCTTGGTAGTGTTGAACAATACATATCGATGTGCTTAAACCCAAGCGGTCTCGGTTAGTACAAACATTTCACCATTCCCTAAAGGTCGACCATATGTTGTAAGAACGGATGAAACTTGTACTTCAGAACCAACATTTTCTGAGTTCCGAGATAGTCTATTAAATCGTGTATCAACACTCTCATGAAGATATCTAGAACAAAAAGTCAGGCACTCTTCGGCTATGTAACCCTCTGTTATAGAGCCTTCTGGACGGCTTCTATTTCGAACATACGATTTAAGAATGCCAAGGTACCTAGTAATAAGAAAAAGTTAACATAAATAGTTGTAACTTAATCTAGAAATGTACCAAATTTAGTATTTATTCATACCTTTCAATAGGATACATCCAACGATATGGAACAGGTCCTCCGATCCTAACCTCGTGTGCTAGATGAATTGGCAAATGCATCATAGTATCGAAAAAAGATAGAGGAAAAATCATTTCCAATCTGCAAAGTGTTTCTGCAATTTCACCTTCTAGCTCGTATAGATCGTCTAAGTCAATGACCTTTGCACATAGACGTCTAAAAAAGTCTCCTAATTTAATCATTGGTTATGCAATATTGGTAGGCAAAGCTCTTCGTACAGCAAGTTGAAGCAAATAATAAAGAATAAAATGGCAATCATGACTTTTTAGCCCAGATATTTTGTACCCCTTGAGTTGCACACAACGAGAAATGTTTGATGCATACCCATCAGGAACCCTTACTCCTTTTAACACCTTACAAAAAATTTCTTTTTGTTTTGACACCATAGAGAAACTGGCAGCAGGCAAATACTTGTTATTGGATGAATCCTCTCTTATGTGAAGTTCAGGCCTAACACCAATATCCTCTAAGTCAAGACGACCTTTCATGTGATCTTTTGATTTTTCTTGCATATTTAAAAGTGTTCCAAGAACCTTATCACATACGTTTTTCTCAATATGCATCACATCGAGATTGTGACGCAATATATTGAATTTCCAATACGGTAACAAAAAGAAAATGCTCTTTTTCTTCCATGGACCACCATCTTTGCCTTTTTTCTTTGATTGAGTCTTCCCAAACTTATTTTCCATGTCTTCTACCTACTCTAAAATGTGTGTCCTAGATAACAAAGCCGGTGCACCATCCAGTTCCTTTCCCCCATAGAATGACTTCATATCATGGCGCCATTTGTGGTTTGAGTCAAGAAATCTACGATTTCCATGATAGCAAAATTTTTTGCTATTACGTAGATAGATAGATTTAGAATCATAACAATTGTTGGTGTTTTTTGCCTTTGGACTAGAAAAGATAGTCCCACTTCGGCTACACCAAATGGTGAGTATCTCAATATAATGCATGCTTGTGTTGAGGTGTGCACATGAGGTGTAGTGGGGCAGAAGTTTGTGCCATGTGGGAGTATTTTTCTAGAAGAAAAAAGGATTAAATCCAACAAGGATGCAAGTTGATTTTTGTTGTGCGGACCCAGACTCGGACACGGACTCCAGGATGTCTCGTGCATGCACGGGAGTGTTCGGGAGGTAGGCGTGGACTGGCACACTTCTATGCTGATTGTGGGATGATCTAAAATATCAAACTCTATTTTTGAGTATTGGTATTTTAGTCCCACATCGGATAGGAGAAGAGGTGAAGTCTCAACTCCACTCTATAAATAGAGCCCCTTGGCCTCCTTTGAAAAATACACCATGAAGAGAGTTAAGGGAGTCTGTAAAGTCCAGAAAGCCCATTCAAGTCTCAAATTTTGATTTACGTGCGTTCCAGAAGTTCTTCGTGAACTTGCTGGTTCCTGGAAGCAGATCGTGGTGGGACGAATCTTGCTTTGAGCAACGATGATCTTAATCACCCCAGCAAGAACTTTTCCTCTTCTTCTTTCTTCTTTCTTCTTTCTTCTCCTTCATCTGAGTTGTAACTCAGTTCTGTCCGTCTACAACTGCGATTGCAAGGAAGAATGTGAGATTTATTATCTGAACTCAGTTCTGTCCGTCAGTAACTGCGATTGCGAGGAAGAATGTGAGATTTACTTTCTGATTATTGTTGCTTTTGTAATCAGATTTATATTATAGTGTTTCTCTTGGATCTCGAGAATAATCAGAAGGTGAATATTTGTTGAACCTCTGATCTCGACATCGAGTCTACCATCTTTGATCAAGCCCCGGGACTAACAATCTCAAAGCAAGATCCTTGTAGATGGAAAACTCTCGTACTTCTCTCATCGATACCAGCTTTAACAAGTTGGAGAAATTCGACGGAGAACATTTCCAAATCTGGAAGAGGAAGGTCACCCTTAATCTTCAACTCGTGGACGTAGACCATGTGTTGATTGAGGATGAACCGACGATTCCAGAAGGAGGAACTGTCAATGCTATTGCTGCTGCACTCGTCAAGCAGAGCATATGGAAGAGAAAACAGCATATGTAAACTGCTGATTCTCAATTCTATGGAAGACTCTTTGGCAGAGTCATATTCCAAGAAGGAAAAGGCCAAAGAGATCTGGGATTCTTTGGGTAAGCTATATGAAGATGATGAGAACAAGTCCAAAATCTTCATCGTCGAGAAGTACCACAAGTGGCTCTTCGAAGACGAGATGGCGATGCTACCTCAAGTAAAGAAATTCTTAAAGTTGCGCCAGAAGTTAGATGACGAGAAGATGCCCCTCGTCGACAAGTTTGTCGTTGGAGGGATAGTCTCGAAACTTCCTGCTGGTTGGAGCAACTTCTATGCTATAATGCATCGAAAGAAGCTGGACATTAGCTTGGAAGATCTTCTACAAGAGATCCACGTTGAGGACGAAATGCGATCTCAACAGAAGATGGACTCTCTGTCCAAACAACTGGCTAAGCCAACTTGGTGCAGACAAGAGAGTTCAAGGGGAAGCAGGTGGCTTCTTATCACAAGAAAAAGGACTCCACTAATCTAAAAGTGAACGGTCCTTCGTTCAAGCAACAGAAGTCGAAGTCCCACGTGACTTGCTTCAACTGTGACAAGAATGGCCACTACATGAGTGAATACAAATCCAAGCCCAAACCAAAATAGCAGGTATAGCTAAACTTGGTTGTTTTGATTACTTAACTTGGTTGCTAGTGTTGCACAGGTTGAGTTATCTAGTATGGTAGCTGACCAGTGGTCTGGCACTAGTGCATCTAACCACGTGTGCTCTCAAAGGAGCTGTTCACCAAGGACGAGCCATGTTATGACGAAGGTCTCGATGGCGAACATATATCTAGCAGAAGTTCTAAAGATCGAGACAGTGGTTATTAACCACCAACAAGGACACTGGAATGCGTATTGCATGTACCAGAGATTTTTTGGCGATCTGATCTCAGAAAGTCTGTTATCTGATACAGACTTGAAAGATGGACATTCGTACTAGCCAGATGGTAATTTCTTGGCGAGTAACATGCTTCGAAAAGATGTTCGGTGCTGAAGAAATGTTCAAACTTCTGCTGATGGCGATGAAGTTACTTCATTGAGTAGACTGAGAGTTGTTCTATGATAGAAGCAGACTCAAGCTGTCCTACCGGGACCTTATCTTCGGAATGTGGGGGTAAGGAGGTGGAGGAGTTTAAGGTCTGTGCAGATACAAGACTGTTGGAAAGCTGCTCAGACGATTGAACTAAAGTACTAATCATCTGGAGTTAGTACACTCAGATATCTGTGACTTTTATCAATTCTCCACAGAGGCCGGTTCGAAGTGTTTCTCGAAGTGCACGTTCGTATGACTTCTCAAGTAGAAGGATACAGCATCCGAGTAGTTCAGAGACTTCAGGGCTGAAGATGAACGTTAAACCGATCTACAACTACTCAGAAGTGATCGAGATGTAGAGTATAGGTCTCATGAATTTACATCGTTCTGCAAAGAACATGGAATCATCAATAAGACTACTGCTCCATATTCTCTTCAATCTAACGGGATAGCGGAGAGGAAGAACAGAACGTTGACAGAAATGATGAACTCAATGCTGCTAACTACGGGTCTTCCTAAATGTAATGGGGAGAAGCTGCATTGATGACGACTTTTATTCTAAATAGAGTGTCGTATACAACTTCGGACGTAACTTCTCATGAACACTGGTTCAAATTCAGACCTAACTTGAATGTCATTCGAGTGTGGGGTCTCTGGCTTATGTAAAGCTCCCAGATCTGAAGATTCAGAAGCTGGGGACTAGGACTACGAAGATGATCTTCTTGGGGTATGCCGAGAAGAGTGATGCTCGGAGATTTCTTGATATTGAGTCAAATCATATCATCGAATCTCATGGAGACAATTTACAAGGCACAAGAATATTGTTCTTATGGATAAACTGGAGAACAATAAGGGTGCGCAAGAAACTAAAGTTTTCAATAAAGAAGTAGTCCAAGAAGATGTTGTTGTTGAAACAACGGTTGAACCAAAACTCGCTGAGCCATCGTCGAAGCGAGCGAGGAGGCCGAAGAACTTCGGAGATGACTTCATCACCTATCATGTGGAAGCAGATCCGCTTACCTATGATGAGGCGATGAAGACCAGAGATGATGTTTTATGGAAGGAGGCGATTGACAATGAAATTGATTCCATTACCTCAAATAACACTTGGGTGTTGGTTGATCTTCCTGAAGGAGCGAAACCCATTGGATACAAATGGATCTTCAAGAAGAAGATGAAAGCAGATGGAACTATTGACAAGTTCAAGGCCAGGTTGGTGGCCAAGGGATTTTCTCAGAAGCAGGGGATCGACTACTTTGACATGTATGCTCCAGTAGCCCGGATGACCACCATCAGAATGTTGATTGCTCTCGCAGCGATACATAAGATGGTGATACATCAGATGGATGTGAAAATGGTATTTCTGAATGGCAAGCTGATCGAAGAGATCTACATACAACAACTAGAAGGGTTTGTCATCAAAGGTCTTGAAGACAAAGTCTGCAAGTTGGTAAAATCTCTGTACGGTTTAAAGCAAGCTCCCAAAATGTGGCATTAGAAGTTTAAGAAAGTCATAAGGTCAAATGGCTACAGGGTCAGTGAAACAGACAAGTGTGTCTATACGAAGTTTGCTGACGGAAGAGAAGTCATCGTTTGTCTATACGTGGACGACATGCTAATCCTAGGTACGGATATAAGCTGTGTCACGAAGACAAAGAAGTTCCTTTCAACGAAGTTCAGTATGAAGGACTTGGGGGATGCTGATGTTATCTTGGGACTCAAGATCATCCGGACCGACACTGGACTAGCGTTGTCACAGTCTCATTATGTTGAGAAGATGATCACTCGTTACGGATATCAGGATCTTCCAGGGATCGATACGCCGTACAAGTGTGATCTGAAACTGAAGCCTAATTCAAGGGAAAGCGTCAGGCAGCTGGAATATGCAAGCGTAATCGGAAGTTTGATGTATGCTACTACTGCCACTAGGCCAGACATAGCTTTCGCTGTAGGAATACTGAGTCGATTCACTAGCAATCCAGGCGTTGAGCACTGGAAAGCTGTGAAGCGAGTTATGAGATATCTCAAGAAGACTCAGACATATGCACTGCACTACAACGGAGATCCGTCGGTAGTGGAACGCTTCAGTGATGCCAGTTGGTGCTCAGAAGTGGAGATTGAGAGGTCCACAGGTGGATACATTTTCACAATGGGTGGAGCTGCTATATCGTGGAAGTCGAAGAAGCAGACTATGCTCTCGCGATCATCTATGGAATTTGAGTTCTTTGTACTTGATACCGCAGCAGATGAAGCAGAGTGGCTTCGGGAGCTCATGTATGATCTTCTAGTGGTTGGGGCACAGATACCGGTAATTTTGATATACTGCGATAACCAGGCGACTACAGCGGTGGCATCGAATGATCTCTTCAACGGGAAGAAGAGAACTGTGCGGTTGAAGCACATGGCAGTGAACGATCTCATCAAGAGAGGTGTCATTGCAGTGATTGATGTTCTGAGTCAGGAGAACCTGGCGGATCCGTTCACCAATGGCCTCAAGCGCCAGCTGATCGATGACACAGCTAGTAAAATAGGCTTGAAGGCATTCTGATATTGTGTTATTACATTCCTACCATAAAGTTTTATGCTATTAGTTCAAAGAGAAATCTACTAGGCATGTAGCTTTTGGTTCAAGGGAGGACTATTAACCAGAAGAATATCAGGAACGGTAGGTACTTGTCCTCTGTTACATGGAGAGGTTACGGACCTACAACCACTGTTGTCTACTATTGTTTTCTGCGAAAAACGGATCCTGTGGAAAGGTTGGCTTAAATGCCTTAATGAGTTCTCAGGCAGAGTGAATGCCTGGAGTGCTTTACAGGAAGCACGGTAGTACAGTACTACAAGGAGTATAACTCCATGCTACAGTGGGGTGACTCCACCATGAGGTTCCCAAGTAGGGGTAATGCCTCGGCTTTGCAAGCCAAGTCACAGCGGAGTAGTACCGCAAATAGGCAGGTAGCCTAATGTTGTATGATAATCGTAATAAAAAGAGGTAGACAGCACTACAAAGAGGACGATGTCCTCATGTTACAGTGGCATGACACCACGAAGAGATACCAGGTAGGGTAAAGCCTCGGCTTTGTGAGCCATGTCATAACAGCGTAACACCGCACGGAAGCGCAAGGCTTCATGCTGGGTAGTTTGGCACTACAAAGGGCCTGTGACCTCATGCTACAGTAGTATGACACTACGATGAGGTATCCAGGTGGGGTAATGCCTCGACTTTAAGCCATGTCATAGCGGCGTAGCACCGCAAAGAAGCGCAATGCTTCATGCCATGACTCTTTATAAAGAACTCACCTATAGTGTATGGACAGAGATATCAGGCCGTCTCATGAGGGTAAACTTATAGACGCCCAAAAATTATACACTGAAACCAGGATGGCACAAGGCCTTCAATGTGCAGCCAGAAGCACAGTTGATGTTATTATGTGAGTAGGAAGAATTGCTGTTATGGTGCAGAATTCAAGGCTTAGTCCATTCTTGTATCATGCTGTTATTTAACCTATGCGGGAAGATTCAAGTCGTAGCGACATCTCTCCTAATGCATGATGGGCAGTCACTGTGGAGAACGCTCAACCCATATATTGAGATATGTGGGGGATTGTTGGTATTTTTGCCTTTGGACTAGAAAAGATAGTCCCACATCGGCTACACCAAATTGTGAGTATCTCAATATAATGTATTGCTTGTGTTGAGGTGTGCACATGAGGTATAGTGGGGCAGAAGTTTGTGCCATGTGGGAGTATTTTTCTAGAAGAAAAAAGGATTAAATTCAACAAGGATGCAAGTTGATTTTTGTTGTGTGGACTCGGACTCGGACACGGACTCTAGGATGTCTCGTGCATGCACGGGAGTGTTCGGGGGGTAGGCGTGGACTGGCACACTTCTATGCTAATTATGGGATGATCTAAAATATCAAACTCTATTTTTGAGTATTGGTAATTTAGTCCCACATCGGATAGGAGAAGAGGTGAAGTCTCAACTCCACTCTATAAATAGAGCCCCTTGGCCTCCGTTGAAAAATGCACCAAGAAGAGAGTTAAGGGAGTCTGTAAAGTCCAGGAAGCCCGTTCAAGTCTCAAATTTTGACTTACGAGCGTTCCAGAAGTTCTTCGCGAATTTGCTGGTTCCTGGAAGCAGATCGTGGTGGGGCAAATCTTGCTTTGAGCAACGGTGATCTTAATCACCCCAGCAAGAACCTTTCTTCTTCTTCTTTCTTCTTTCTTCTTTCTTCTCCTTCATCTGAGTTGTAACTTAGTTCCGTCCGTCTGTAACTGCGATTGCAAGGAAAAACGTGAGATTTATTTTCTGAACTCAGTTCTGTCCGTCAGCAACTGCGATTGCGAGAAAGAACGTGAGATTTACTTTCTGATTATTGTTGCGTTTGTAGTCAGATTATATTATAGTGTTCCTCTTGGATCTCGAGAATAATCAGAAGGTGAACGTTTGTTGAACCTCTGATCTCGACATCGAGTCTACCATCTTTGATCAATCCCCGGGACTAACAACAACATACAGGACATGCCAATCTCCCTTTCGTGCTCTACCCTGATAACATGGCATATGCAGGAAAGTTATTGATTGCCCATAATAGTGCAGCACACATCATAAAATTTTTATGCCTTGATGCATCATAAGTCTTGATCCCAACATCCCAAAGATCCTTTAACTCATCTATTAGTGGTTGCAAGTAGACATCAATGTCATTCCCTGGGGATTCTTTCCCAGGAATAAGAAGTGCCATCATAAAATTTGGAGGTTTCATACACATCCACGGGGGCAAATTGTATGGCATCAACACAACAGGCCACACGCTATATTGAATGTTCATTGTCCTAAATGGATTAAAACCGTCACTGGATAAACCAAGCCTTATATTACGAGTGTCGCATGCAAAACTAGGATCAACGGAGTCTAAAGCCTTCCAAGCTTCTGAATCTGCTGGATGTCTTAACTTATCATCCTTATTATGACCCTCATCATGCCACCTCATAGATGCAGCTATTTTTGAACACATAAATGGACGCTGGAGTCTTGTTGTCACTAGAAAATGACGTAATATCTTTTTTGGAATTCTTTTTCCAGCAGGTAATGAAACATTGTTAGGTGTTGTAGGATTTTCATCAACATTTTTTGAGTTTTTGTCCTCATTTGTGACCCACCTACAAGCACCACAATGATGGCAAATATCTGTATTTGCATATTCTTTCCAAAATAGCATACAATCATTTCTACAAGCATCAATTTTATTGCAGCCAAGTCCCAACCCTCACATAAGGCTTCGAGTCTCATTAAAACTTTTGGAAATTGACTTCAACTGTGGAAATGTAAATTTTAAAATCTCTAGAATTGCAGTAAAACTAGCATTGGTAATACCATGAAGACATTTTGCAAGAAACATCCGGACAATGAAACTAAGTTTACTAATTGGGGCTCCAGGATAGAGATCTTGTTTACAGTCTTCCAACAACTGATACAATCTCTCTAAATCAGTTTCAATTCCTTCTCTGTACTCATCATTATTTGCATTCTCTTCCTCCTTAAGATGTTCAAAAATAAAAGGATGGGCATCATATAATAACCCTTCAATATCGTCATGCAAATGTGGCATGCCTTCCATCGTGTCATTGAAATCGACATTGGAATGTGTGAAACTCTCACCATAAAGATTCCAATTGGAATATGATGGGTCAATACCTTTGATGATCATATGATTATATACCTCTTCTCGATTTTTCCAAACACAAATATTGCAATTTACACAAGGGCA
This sequence comes from Iris pallida, assembly GCA_029216955.1. Taxonomy (NCBI): domain Eukaryota; kingdom Viridiplantae; phylum Streptophyta; class Magnoliopsida; order Asparagales; family Iridaceae; genus Iris; species Iris pallida. Next base: position 43,596 of record JANAVB010045076.1, read on the forward strand.
CAAAATCTTTCCTCCTTGTGCTGCATTATCAAATGCAAATTTAAGAAATTCGATTACTCCATCTTTATACAAACTCCCAGTTCTATCACAATGGATCCAACTTTTGTCCATATTTGATCTACTTAAACAACTGTGGAAGGAAAGAAAAGTACAATTAAATGACTAATAAAGTTCAATAAAATATAATAATGCACAACTACAAGAAATAAGCTAAAAGATAATTCCACGTCTCATTGTCTAGTTCACACTTTTCGTATATATTTACATTTTACAAATTGGAACCAATTATTTCGTAGATATTCTTTTGGTAATATTATGTAACATAGAATGTTATGAGTTATCTCAGTGGAAATACACTAATGATGAATGAAATTCACAACCAATTGACAGATATTAATCATATCCCTATAGACACAAACTTATCATTGACAAAAGCGATACAACGAAGGCAATTTTTACACAATAACATTAGAGTAGGTAACTTTCATCAACAAACCTAAGAGTAGGTAATTAGAGTAGGAAACTATAGAATAACATCAAAGTAGAAAACTATATAATATTTAGTTGCATTTTCATCAGCAAATTTGAGAGTCGGTAATTTTTACACAACAAAATCAGAGGCTTTCAATATGGAGTTGCATTTTTCGTTGCTTTGTTATGATTTTTTTTTTATACTTTCCAAGACAAGTTTTTAAAAAGGGCCTTTTTCTAACTTTTGCGCACAAAAAGTATCAAGGATATATATATATATATATATATATATATATATATATATATATATATATATATATATATATTATATATATATATATATATATATATATATATATATATATATATATATATATATATATATTATATATATATATAAATATATATATAAAAGTTACAAAATATAAGTTACAAATACATTTAGAAATTAAATGAAATTAAATACATGGAAGTTTCTTTCAAGTATTTCGAACTTATACTGAAGTATAATTATCACAAAGTTGAAGATATAAATTGTTTGTTATAAATTCATATATGTATATATTTTGATATTCAAAATTGTTTTTTTTCTAAAATATATTCATGATCCAGGTCGTATCCCTGTCCAGATCCAAGTATGTGTCTGCGTCTAGATTGCATGTCCGTGTCCAGATTTGTGTGTCAAAATAGAATAATGGAAAAAAAATGTAGTGATGGAATTTAAATTCAAACTTAATGGATTTTTTTTTTACTTATCACGAGGGCTGAATGTAGCAAATATCATTTCATGTAGGAATTTTATCAAACATATAAAACTCAAAAGCAAACCTCCAAACCCACGTATTTAACTCCAAACGAAAAATTATTAAGTTGAAACAGAACTTTAAATTCGATCTGAAATTGAAATTTTAGACAGAACTTACAAGGAAGCAAGGACTGTCTACAGCGGTGACTCAACTTCGTAGCGGGGATGACCAAGCCGAGTTCGTCGGAGGACCTGCGGATTCATAATTTTTACACAGATATTGTTAAAATTCTGAAAACTCAAATATTTTTCCAAATAATTCTAAAAACCATAAGCCCTAAATAAATAGACAAATATTGAAAGAAAGAAAAAAAATCTAACCGAAGGTCTTCCGTTAGAGAGCACCTTGAGAATAGGTCAGCCCCTTCCCAATTCTCTCCCGCCCGGACCCCTTTCTTATGTGAAATCCTTCCAATGTGGGAAAACCAAAATAATATAGGTTGATCCCAATTATTTTTCCCTCTTTTTCTCCCGCCTTTCCCAAATCTCTTCCGCCCGGACCCCTTCTTTACGTAAGAGAGAGAGAGAGAGAGAGAGAGAGAGAGAGAGAGAGAGAGAGATTTAAGGTGTTATATATATAGATAGATATTTTGATACATATAAGATATATATATATATATATATATATATATATATATATATATATATATATATATATATATATATATATATATCTTATATGTATCAAAATATCTATCTATATATATAACACCTATATATATATATATATATATATATATATATATATATATATATATATTTAAGATATATATATATATATATATATATATATATATATATATATATGTTGGTGCTTTCTTTACATGGAGAGAGCTTGCTCTCAACATGCCTTGTAAAATTATAGTCCCACATCGGAAATGCACCATGAGTTATCTCAACATATATACTTGGTTGTGTTGTTGAGAGATGCACATGGGGTGGTGACCCTAAGGAGGGAACCATGTGGGTGATTTTACTAGGAGGTAAGAATAAGGCTCCAAGGATTAAGCATTAATGCTTTTGTCATTCTCTTGGATTAATTCCATTTGGAGCTAAGCCCCAACGGGGCTTAGCGACTCGGACTCGGACTCGGACTCGGACTCGGGCTCATGGGCTCATGAGGCGTAATGTGGCATTTTGTTGGCGCACTTTGCACTTAGCGGCCCATGCGGTCCATGCGGCTCATGCGGTCCATGTGGCACATGCGGTCCATGCGGCTCATGCGGTCCATGCGGCTCATACGGTCCATACGGCCAGTAGGCTCATGCGGCCAGGCTGCTGCTGCTGCCGTATGGAGGGATCCGCTGACTGTGCAGATTACAAATCAGTTATGGAAAGGCTGAATCAATACGATTAAATCAGATCCTATCTTTGTGGGATTTGAATTAATTCAGATCCTATCTTTGTGGGATTTGAATTAATTTCGTGGGATTTGAATTAAATCTCGTTGCTATCTTTTGGGATTTGATTCAATCTTTCCATAACTGAAGAGGCGGTTAGGGTTTCCACCCTCTCTCTATAAATACTCTCTTCTGGCCTCCTTTGTGACTACTACAAAAATTACAAGTTAGAAAAGAAGAAAGAGAGAGAGAGTTGCTACCGCCATTGCAAGTCCATCCGAGGAGTCTGAACAGAGGTGACTTCGAGCGTTCCACAAGTTCTTTAACTTGCTGGTTCCTGGAAGCAGATCGTGTGGGGCGAATCTTGCTTTGAGCAACGGTGTTTTGACACCCCAGCATTGTTCTTCTTCTCATCTCTCTCTAGTTTTATTGTAACTCGTTTTGTCCCAATTGCAACAAGTTTGCAAAAAAGAACGAGAGATCTTCTCTTCTCTTTTTTCCTTCTTCAGATTGTAATTTGGCTATTTGATATTTTGAACCGTCGTAGATCTTGAGTTTGATCACTGCAAAGTTTTGTGGGACATCTCAGATCTCGATTGTATCTGTTTTTCATCTTTGATCAAGCCCCGGGACTAACAATCTCAAAGCAAGATCCGTATAGATGGAAAACATTAATGCTTCGCTCCTCCAATCGGACTTCTGCAAGTTGGAAAAGTTCGATGGAGAGCACTATCAAGTGTTTTCCATAAAGAAATTCTCTTTATTTGTTGTGTTTCTGGAAAAATTACAACTGTAGGAATCCGATCTAGAAGACGATCGCTTTATCCCTTGGACTATGCGAAGAAGAAAAGCTCTCAAAATTTTGACAGTAGATATCAATGTATCTGTACAATGAATAAAAAAAAACTCTATTTATAGGGTCAAAACAGTAACTGAAAAGATAACTACCTCACCACTGGTGCATTTGAAAAGTCACGCAGACTCTAAATACACGCAGGGTTAGTGAGTAGTTACTGGACGTGGCCCGTAACTGTTGGACACATGGCATTAGTGCATGGGTCGTGTGCAAGTTACTGGGCACGCGAGAGAGAGATCGGTGGCATGGTTGCCACGTACTCCAGTTGAAATAAAATCCACGCTGTCTTGCTGAAGGCAAAAATCTACGCAGTTTCGTTGACGCAGACTCGTTGAAGGCGAAATCCACGCAAGCTTTGAAGAAGAATACTTCAGAATTCACGCAGGCTTTGAGAAGAATAACTCAAAAATCCACGCAAACTTGAGGAAGGAGAAGGTTCAGAATCCACGCAAACCGCCAGCTGTCTTGATTTGGCACGCTTCGTCTGACACAAAATCTCTGACATTGATTATATTGTCAGCCGTATTAAATGAAGATAAGACCCAAAGTCACGCCATCTTGGTGAAGAGTGAGTCTTGCTAAGGAAGATTTCGAAAATCACGCAAAAGACGGCGATGATCTCTCGAGTTCTGTGCATACGTGGCATACGAGGAGACGTTTTTCGACTGCTGTGTTGTCAGTCATTATGATTCTGACGTATGGCTGAGCTGTCTCTGCGTGATTTCTAAAGGAGATGGACAGGCAAAACTTAGCGTATCTTTTGTGCTGCTTCTCGGATCACTCTGCGTGACTTGTTCTGATCAACTCAGCGTGACTTCATTTTTGAGGCCTACAAAACCCCCTTCAAAGTTTTCGAAAAATGATAAAATATTTTCGAAATACTTTGAAAAATAAAGATGATGAAATGAGTTAAAGTCACGCTGAGATGGCTCCAAAATTTTTCGGAAGTCGAAAAGACTTCGAAGTTCTTTGAAAACATCCAAATGAACTTATTAAATATCATAATGACTCTTCGTTCTTCGAGACTGATTGCGTCCAATTTATGGTGGAATATGAACTGTCGACGAGATCTGTTATATAAACAGGAAGAGATTCTCAGCTTTGACATTCATCTCTCGAAAATATGACCCCAAAGGAAGCAGCCGAAGAGGAAGCACGCAAGTTGGGCTTTTGTTCCCATGGTGACCCCACTTTTGGGGGCAAAGAACCCGAACCTGTCGTCATCGAGCTCAAGGACGACTCCACGCAGCTAGCCAAGAATCTCTTGAGCTACTTTGGATTGGATGGCTCGTCTTCTTCTGATGGGCGGAGCCTTATGGAGAAGCGTGAAATGCTCGAGACTCTATTGCATCGCCTGGGAGTTAAGAGCGTAGAGGAGTTAGGCATCAAACTTAGCCGCTCTGGAAAATAGGGCGTAACTTTCTACGCTTTTGTTGCACTTTTTTGTCTTTTTGTAAGGCCATCAGTGCCTGTTTAAAGAATGAAGTACAAGTTTTGTGTTTGATCTGCGTGCCTTTTAATGAAGAATATTAATTAGCACTCTTTGACTGTTTTCAATGTTGCACGGTCTCTCGAAGTACACGTGACACTCATTCCATAATTTACGAGTGCTATTTATGCGGATCTTTTCCAAGAATAGACCTGCACTTGACCCTTTAAATAGATGGATGAACTCCACGCAAACTCATCTTCCCATTCTTCTTCTTCTCTTCTGAGAATGAATTTTCTATGAGAAGAAAATAGGAAAGCCATGTTGTCTGATGTTAAATCTCTGTGCACGCTACCAGACATGGATCTGTCAATCCTTAGCAGCAAACTAAGCGGTAAGTTCAATATACACGCATCGAATTTTTTGTTTGCTAAGGACAAATTCATCTTCCTGAAATGAACAGAATGCATCTGTCTTTGCTTGGCCAGTTTCTGTTGACTGATTTTTCTTTACTGTTTCTTGCAGAATTTTGGCTGAAAACCTTCTTCAGAACTGGCATTGGTGATGTGGATGCTGTGGACAATGTTCTTCTGACATCCACATCAGGGAGCTCATACACTTTTGACGCGTAAATCAGACAACTCAGAACTCTTCGTGAGATAGAAGGGTCTTCCTTAGATGGTAGGAAGAGCCTTTATACACGAGAGTTGGATCGTGGAGTTAACTCTACTACCGAGAAATTGGGTAGTAGAGTTCCTTTGACGGCAGAACTAGGAATCGTATCCCAATGCTGGATACATTCCTACCTGCTTGAGGTGCCGCCGTTCCTCCACGAGCTGTATTGGCAGCAACACGCCTTCGGGCTGCCATACTCTGTGGTTCTCCTCTCGTCTGAGAGAGAAGACCAGAGTTTGATTCCTGCTGATCTGGTCGTGACTGAGACCCAGACAGTCAGGAATTGCAACCAACAACGAACCTGACGGAGAAGGTCCGACGGAGAAGATCCAAAGAAGAAGATAGATCTCTATTAGGTTATCGTTGTGGTGTAAAATAAAAATCCAAGATTTGTAATAGATTTCCATTATGATTTGTAGGAAAGTCTAAGAAAATGTAATAGACTTTTTTGTGGTGAAATGGGAATGGAAATGATACTTCTTCTATGCTCAATGATTTGTATTTGTGGATGAATTGTGGACATGATAGATAATAAAATCATCTTTTCTGTTTTTAGAGTATATGATATTATCAGAGGTATTATGGACATGATAATATATAGGAACTCGAAAGAAAATAGATTGATTTCTATGCAGAGGTCAAAACATGACAAATGAGTAAGCAGATTCGGAATTGATTCAGAGGTTATGAAAACATGATAAATAACGAATCCCCACTTTATGAACTGATAGAAGATTATGAACGGATGAACCGTTAAGAAACGATGAACAGATGAACTGTCGAGTGAATGTAATAAATGAACGGACGAACCGTCAAGTATTAATGAACATGTGAAACGTCGGATGAATGTGAGAAATGAATGGATGAACTGAATATCGGGAAAGAATACGTCCCTTCGATCCTTGTAACCATATGCCTATAAATAGAGCATATATTTGAATAGAAGGATCGTATTTTATCCACAATGTCTTTTGAAGAGAACATAAAGAAGGCTGAAGTCGCCCTTGAAGCTACTGAAGGTGTTAAAGAACATCCACCTCCGCGGAAGAAGGAAATGGGCGAAAGCTCGTCTACTCCCAAGCTGCCAAAAGATATCCTGGACTTCCTGGCCGAACCAGGAGAAACCGAAGAAGAAGAAGCAATGAGGCTGGCTGCCTGTCAATTCTTGGTGCGGTCAGGAAAAGATGTATTCAATTCTTTTGCTGATTATGTATGTGGTCCTCGTCCCAAATATGAAAGGGATCACAGTGATCTTCCATGATGATGTACTCTTTTTTTTTGAGGGATTTGTCTCAAATAAACTCCGTTTAAGGAAACTTTGTTTACGATATATCCTTCCCACTTTATATTTTTGCCTTTATTCATTGATCTTTTGACTCAGAAATCAGAAAGACTAAATATCATTTTCATAAATATGATATTGAGATAGAAAATTCAGAGGTAATGTGGACATGATTTTCTGGATATCAAATTTGTTGAGAAAACGATACAAAGTAGAATACCTATCTCCACTGGGGATAATAGATATCAGAATGATTCTTCGGAAAGAACAATGAAACAGCTGGAGAGTGATGGGAGGACAATCTTGATAGAAATATCAGACGTAGTACTTCTTCAAGAACTTGCCGTTGATGGGCATCATAGTGGCTTTACCATCTAGAGTAGTGAGTTGATAAGCCCCACTAGAAAAGATCTTATTGACAATGAATGGACCTTCCCATTTTGCATCAAACTTGCCCTTACTCATGTGTGTCATAGTCATCGGGCGTCTGACAGTAAGCACAAGTTCTCCTTTCTAAAATGTTCGAATTCTAACTTTCTTGTTAAAAGCCCTTGAAATTCTAGCTTGATAGAATTCAATATTCTGTTGAGCAGATAACCGTTTTTCATTCAGAGCCTCCAATTCTTGAAGTCGAAGACGATCATTATTTTCAGCAGTGAGTTCATTAGCGATTGCTATCCTTAAAGAAGGAATTTGAATCTCTAATGGGAGAACAGCCTCAGATCCGTACACCAGAGAGAAAGGTGTACACTTAGTAGCATTACGGACTGTAGTACGATAAGCCCACAAGCATTCCCCGAGTTTGTCACTCCAATTACGTTTGTTAGTGGAGACAAACTTCTTTAGGAGTTTGATGATAGTCTTGTTGAAAGCTTCTGCCAATCCGTTAGCTGCTGGATTATATGCGGTAGAAGCAACATTATTGATCCGGTGATCGTCACAGAATCGAGTAAATTTCTGGCTGACGAACTGTGGTCCGTTATCATGAACAATGCGTCGAGGAACACCAAATCTGTAGATGACGTGGTGCTTAATAAAGCTGATGACATTAGACGTCTTAATTTCAGATAAAGGAATAGCTTCGGCCCATTTGGAGAAGTAATCGGTTATTACGAGAATGAACCGATGACCTTTAGATGACGGAGGATTGATCGGGCCGACAATGTCCATGCCCCAAGCTTCGAAGGGCCATGATGCTGCCGTCGGATGTAGAAATTCCGAAGGTTGATGTATAAAATCTGCATGGATTTGGCAAGCTTTGTATTTCCTTGCATATTCAATGGCATCTGATACCATAGTTGGCCAATAATAACCCATCCGTCGAATACGGTCTTGAAGTTTTAGCCCAGGTTGATGCGCTCCACAAATTCCATCATGTGCTTCACGAATAACTTGTTGGGCTTCATCACCGGCAATGCACCGAAGGAGTAAACCATCATAAGCTCGACGATATAAGGTCTTTGTTGTATGATTGTAATAGAATCTGAGTGATCGTCGTCTCATAGATGCTGCCTCACTCGGATCATCCGGAAGAATATCATACAATACAAGATCTAAGAAAGGAAGTCTCCAATCTTTATCCGTATTCTGATTCTTAGTCGAGTTACTGAAGATGAATTCCATGCTGGAATCGGATGAAGATGATATCGATTTACGACTAAATCCAAATCCTCTTGTTGTGTTGACGTCATGAGATGTTGATTCTTCAATGTCAACTGGAAGTCCTAGAGTCAGGTTATTTTCAAGATGAAATAATTCTCGACTATGAACAACAATCATTTGTTGCCGTCTGATTGGGATAGCCAGCACCGCTGCAAGATTAGCAAGGGCATCAGCTTCTGTGTTACATGCTCGCCTAACATGTTCAATGAAGAATTCCTTAAATGATGAGGCCATAGATATGGCCACTCTATGATAAGGAACCAGATCTTGATGGCGAACTTCATAAGTACCCCTGATCTGATTGACAATAATTTTAGAGTCTCCATACGCCTCCAAATATTGAATATTCAGATGTTTAGCGAGTTGAAGACCAATAAGCAATGCGTTGTACTCAGCTACATTGTTTGAACATGGCTGATCGAGAGAATAAGCTCTTTGGATGGCAAGACCTTCTGGCGATACAAGAACAATTCCAACTCCAGCAACAATATCGCCATTAGGACCAATTCTTGATGCTCCATCAAAGAATAGACGCCAAATAGGATCTTCTTCAGCAATTTGATTTGAATCTAGGACTTCATCTGGGATTTCATCATAGAGTTTTGAATTTTTTGGAATTGAGTGAGCAGCCAGAAAATCAGCTAAAGCTTGTCCCTTGACTGATTTCTGGAGAATATAATGCATATCATACTGAGCAAGTAGGATTCCCCAGTTAGCCAATCGAGAATTCAAAACACTGGATTTCTTCATCATGATCTGTATAGGATTGATCCTGGAGATGACATGAATAGTCTGGCCAATGATATAATGACGTGTCTTTTGGACAGCAAACATCAAGGCTAGACATTCTTTTTCAACCGGTGAATATCGAGGTTCAGCTCCGGTCATAGTGCGGCTGAGATAATAAATGGCCTGTTCATGGCCATTTTGATTCTTTTGAGCGAGTAATGTACCCAATGAATGACTCATTGCTCGAGTATAGAGGAGGAACGGTATTCCTGAGACGGGAGGTACCAATAATGGAGGGCTCATCAGATATTATTTTATATCATCGAATGCTTTCTGACATTCATCATTCCAAACAAAAGAGACACCTTTCTTCATAAGTTTGTTGAATGGTCTGCAGCGTCCTGATAAATTAGAGATAAATCTCCTGATATAAGCGATTCTTCCTTGAAATCCTCGTAGCTCTTTTAAGGTGCGTGGAGGACGCATCTCTTGGATGGCTTTGATCTTCTCGGGATCCACGTGTATACCCTTAGAGGTAATGACGAAGCCGAGAAATTTACCACTAGAGACGCCTAAGAAGGACTTAGTAGGGTTCATCTTTAATTGATGCTTACGCATTAGATCAAATATAGTCTTCAAATCTTGGATATTATCCTCCTTTTGTCGACTTTTGACTGCAATATCATCAACATAGCATTCGACTATTTTCCGCAAATGTTCACGGAATATAGTGCTCATAGCTCGTTGATAAGTTGCTCCTGCATTCTTGAGATCGAATGGCATAACTGTATAACAGTATGTACCAATCGGCGTTCTGAAAGAAGTGTGCTTCTCGTCTTCTGGGAACATTTTGATCTGATTATACCCAGAATACCCGTCCATGAATGACATTCGTTCAAATCCACAGGTATTATCAACCATGACATCAGTGATTGGTAGAGGGAATTCGTCTTTAGGACATGCCGCATTGAGATCGCGAAAGTCTATGCATACTCTGATCTTGCCAGTCTTTTTAAGAACGGGAACAATATTAGCCACCCAATCGGGATGTTGTTCCTCTCTAATAAACCCAGAGGTAATGAGTTTATTGACTTCAGCTTCAATTGCATCCATGATGTCCGGACGAAATCGTCGCTGTTGTTGTTTGACCGGTTTAGCATTCGGCAAGATGTTGAGCTTGTGAGTTGCAATTTGAGGATCAAGCCCTGGCATATCTTCATAACTCCAAGCAAAGACATCGATGTAATCACGAATGAGTTTGATCATGTCTTTCTTATCAGTTTCTGAAAGACTTTTACTGATGAATATTGGTTTGGGAGACCCCTCTTCACCAACATCTATTTGAACAAGTTTATCTTCAGTCGGAGGTTCTTTTTGCTCGAAACGGAACTCCCATTGATTATCTAATCTTTGGGCCCACTGTTCTGATTCAGGTGAGATTTCAAACTCTTCTTCGTCTTCATCACTTTCTTCAGAATGGTCAATGGAAACCATGTTAGAAGACAGAAGGTTGCAATAGAAGTCACCGATACTCGTATCGGAATCCCAAGAAGTGGTACTAGAAGAATCAGATCTCTTATCTTCGTCAGACTCAAGATCTTCATGGATAATGTTGATGAAAGGAGTAGGAGCAGTATAACCCAATCCGTATTTCGTCCTTCCATATTTCAAAGGAGGAATCCGGGCAGGCATTTTTCTTCCTTTTCCATTATTAAGGCCAGTCCTGAAGTCATAGCCCATATTTTTGATGATGTCTCTAGATTGCTGACTATAACGACGTAGTTGTAATCTTCCAGTATCATCATTTTTGTCATCATCTTTAAGATCAGAAGGATTTTGAGGCCCTTTGTAGAAGAATATTGGAATGTCTCCTGGCTTTCTGCTGGGAACTAGAAAGTATGAAGATTGTACAGGTTCTAGAGATACATCTGTATGAACAGTCTGTACAACTCCTATGGTTATTGTGTTCAAGTCATCTAACAGATGTAAATAACTATGAACATAATTACACACATCAACGTACTGCAAAGGTGGAGACTTTTCATTAAATGTAAAAGCAGCAATATTTACATTGGAAGAAGGCTGAGCCTTAGAGATTTTAGCCAAGTCAATGACTAAAGGGGGAGAAGAAGAAGAAGCTTTGTTTCGATTAAGATCGATAACAAATGGCTCAGAAGAGGTGAGCTCCCTTGAAGTTTGAGTAGGAAGAGTAGTCCGCCCTCCAACTGGAATTAGCAGAGTATCTTGTGAAGGTACAGGAACTGTAGTACGCCCACTGACAGGAATGATCAGTGTATTCTGAGTAGATGACTGAGGTAACGGAGAGATCCGTCCACTCACTGGAATGATGAAAGAATCTTCTCCAGAGGGTTTAGGAGATTGTTGCTGAGTAGTTCGACATTTAACAGGGATTATTAAAGTCTCACTTTGTGCATCTTCTTTCTCCATAGCTTGTATGATCCTTGTATACTCTTCTTTGTACATTCGGGAATCATTGAAATAAGCTTCAACCCCATGGAAGGGATTTATATCAGCAACTTCTTTTTGTTCTCTTCCATTGCTATCAATGTATTTAAAACATTGATGAAGAGCAGAGGGCACCATATTATTTTCATGAAGAAAGGGCCTCCCCAGAAGAAGATTATAGGATCCCGCGATCTCGATCACATAGAAATTGACTTTAGATCTGAAATCACCTATCTGAAGCTTCAGATGAATCTTTCCCAAAGGCTCACTTCGGCTTTGATTGAATCCCAAGATAGTAGTAACCGTCTTGGAGAGCTTGTGAAGAGGAATTTTTAGTTCATCCAACAAACTCTTTGGCATTATGCTTATAGCAGACCCTGGGTCAATGAGAATACGATCTATCTTCATCGTATCAATATAACCAGTGTAGTAGAGAGGTCGGTCATGTCGATTTTCCTCCAGTAACATGTCGTCTTGTGTAAAGGTGATATTTGGGATAATCTCCAGTACACTGTTGCAATGTAAGCAAGTGGCAGGTTCCGTATCCGGCTTCTTCAATTGTGCAAGACAAGAGTCAGCTTGTAGAAGCGCTACACTTAACGTCTCCCGAGTCTCTTTGGAAAGACGTAGAAGTTCAAAAAGGGACATTCTAGCGGGAGTATTAGCAAGCTGAGCCAAAATATCGAAGTTGTAAGGGTTCTGAAGTCCAAGAGGAGAAGACTTCTTGATTGGCTTATCAAACCGAGCCTGTTGTTTGCCTTTCTCCAGAGCCGTAGGCTTGGGAGGAACAGGTTCAGTAGATGGTTCTTCTTCGGGAGGAACATTAGGAGCATCTTTAGCATCTGAAGGGATATCAGTAGGGTTTTCAGGATTTTTAGAATAATCCTTTAGGTACGGTTTCCCCGTTCGAGTAGCACTAACAAGTGCTTCTTCTTTGTCTTTTGGCTCTGTATCAGAGGTAGACCCAAGAGAAGTCATATGACATGACTTGATCTTTCCAGCCTTCTTGGATTTTTGAGAAGAAATCTTTTGAGGAGAAGGCGATTCAAAATCTGCCACTAGATCAGGGTGGATCCACATGATTTCCCCTGTTTCCAAAGTGATTGGCACTAATCCTTCAGACTGTGGAGGAAGAAGATTCACTATGTCAAGAGTTGCCTTGGGAATAGGAACAATCCCACTTTCAAAGAGTTGAGGAGGAAAATTTCCAAATTGCATAGAGACGACGTTGGAGGTGACGGTCTTCTCTTTTGGAGTGAGAGAGATAGCTCCAGATTTAATCATTTCTTGGATCTTTCCTTTCAATACATAACATGTACGAATTGTATGACCCAGCATTCTGTGATATGGACAGTATTTAGGATGATCTGTCTTACCAGCTTCATCAGGTTTCTTGATCTCTGGTAATTGTATTTTATTACCTTTCAGCAGACATTCAAAGATACCAAGGACATCGTCGTCATCAAAAGAGTATTCTTCTCTGGGGCGAGGTGTTCTTGATTGTTGAGTTGTAGAGGCAGGAGTTTGAACATTTGATGCATCTTTGCTCTGAAGATTAACTTCAAGAGTTTCTTTTCCTTTGCGAGCATTATTTTTATTGTTAGCACCTTGTCCTGTTTCTTTAGGAGTCATCTGCACTCCTAAACCTTTGAAGGTTTCAGCACTGATTTCTGCAGCTTTAGTACTGACTATGAAGGAAGGCCAATCTTGAAATTGAGTGGACCCTGTCCACATACTGATGATTGGCAACAAGTTTGATTTGCACGTGTCAATGGTGACAGCATCAGGAGTTCCAAGAGGCATCTTCAAAGCTTCTCTTCGAAACCGTTCAATGTATTCCTCTGTAGATTCATTATTTTTCTGCTTGATTCTAATAAGAGCAGACATAGTCATGTCATTAAGCCCTTCATAGAACTTTTTAAGAAACATCTGTTTGAAACAAGCAAATGAGGTAATACTCCCATCTGGGAGACTTCTATACCATTCATAAGTCGTTCCCTTGAGACATCCAATAAATACCCGAGTAAGGAGGGCATCACTTGGTTGTAGTTGATCAGTCATCACTTCAAAGTGATTGATAAACTGACTTGGAGAAGTGGTTCCATCATAGAATGAGATAGTAGGAGGCTTGTATTTAGGAGGATATGATACTTGCTTCCATTCTATCGGATAAGGCTGCTTGATGCCTAACCTTTGTAAACCATCCTTCTATTTGAATGCCTCAAATTGAGTTTTGAGATTTTTTAATTCTTCAGAGACAACTCCCAAAGATTGTGGAGTTGTGGCTTGTAGAGAATAGTTGGGAGGAGGAACAGCATTGTAAGCACTACCCCCAGCTCCAGAGAGACTAGGATTTGGTTGAGCAGGTCCAGGAGTATTGGATTGTACTGCTGGAGGAACTTGTACTGGACTTATATCAGTATCAACTGGTATGGCATCTGATACAGTCTGTCGATTTTGCAACTGAGCTGTCATGAGTTCATACATTGACTTCATTGTGTCAGTCATAGACTTCATTTGTTGTGCCAAAGAAGCAATTCTTTGATCTTGAGGAGTCAGGGAAGAAGAAGGTTCATCAGTATTCCCATCAACTATGTAAGTCGTGACTGTATGAGGGATTATTGATGAACTAGTAGATGTTGTATGCTCTGAATCATTGCTTCGTGTATCAAAGTCAACTATAGGAGAATTACCCCCAGTAGGAAGAGGTGGGAAGTTAGATTCTCCAAGAAATTCAGAATCAATTTCAGGGATTAAATTTCTTTGACTAGAAGCCAGGACTCTTGCTCTGGTGTTTTTATATACTCCATCTGGACTATCAACTCTACCCCCGGTGTCCCGAGAAGTCATGTTGACAGAGGCAAACAAAGGCTCATCTTCATCAGGCATAGGTTCATACTGAATCCTATTAAAGACAGACTGTCGTTTATTTTGACATCTGTATTACATTGTGACTCTTGGCTGGAAGTCACATTCACGATCACCATGGTCTTGAACTGTTGATTCACATCTGCACTGAATTATGACTCTTGGATAGAAGTCACATTCAGCATGTTCCTTTGATATAGAATTACTCCTTCTCTTCTGTTGAAGATATTCCCGTAAATCTGTTTGTGAAGATTGAGGAATATACTTCCTGTTCTTGGGTCTTGATGGCTCTTGATTATACAAAGAGTGATTAATGTGAGCCACATAATTTCTTGCATACTCTGCATCTGGATCTTTTATCTTCATATCCAATTGGTATGGTTTCTTAACACCAGAAGTGCTGAGTTTTGTTCTTAAATCAGTGGAAGGTAACATATTAATTTTGGAAACATGGAGTTTTCCTTCCATTGATCTGGATATTTGCAGAGAAGGAAGAGTTAAACCACTCCCTTGATTAGGAGTTGGTAACAGACCCTCTTTAATAGACAGATTCTGTGCCCAATTTGAAGAAATCAAAGAAGAAGACATTAAGGAATGTTTCTTCTTAGACTCATTCAGATGTTGAGACATAGAATGTCCAGAAGGAAGAGTAGTCAAAAGACCATCTCCTTTCCTTTGACTAACAAAAGTATCAGTCAAAGCTATTCCTGGAGTAAAAACTACAGGAGCAGAAGAAACAACTAAAGAGTTATTCCTTTTCGAAAGGACTTTGTGTGGAAGACCACCCCCAGTTCTAGTAGAACTCGGTGAAGAAGAAGAGATAACTAAGGAGTTATTCTTCTCTGATGAAATACACGCTGAAACAGACTTGGTTAAAGAACCAGAGCTGTTAGCGTGACTTTTGATTTTAGAATTACACGCTGGAACAGATTTGGCTAAGGAGCCAGTACTGTCAGCGTGACTTTTGAATGTGGGATTGCACACTGGAATAGATTTGGCTAAGGAGCCAGTACTATCAGCGTGACTTTTAGAGTTGAATTTGCACACTGGAACAGATTCGGCTAAGGAGCCAGTACTGTCAGCGTGACTTTTAGAATTGAATTTGCACGCTAGAATAGATTCGGCTAAGGAGCCAGTACTGTCAACGTGACTTTTAGTTACTGTCATCTTCGAGCGCACAAGAGTGTGCGTGCTTGCAGTGGAGTTCTTGCCAGTGTTAGGAGTAGACACTGTGGCAGAGACTTCACCATTGACTGCCAACTGATTCTTAGGGACATAGACAGAGTGTCCCTTCGACTTGGCAGTGATGATGGAGGCTGGAATGGGCTTGCCACCCTTAGCCTGCTGCATTTCTTCATAGACGAGTTGATCGAATTTGATCGTCATCACCTTCTTCGTCGAGCCGATTGACGAAGTATCGCATTGAGTTGTTACCATCTCAGAAGAGGAGATGGTTTTCCCCAGCAGAGTCGCCAATTTGTTTTCCATAAAGAAATTCTCTTTATTTGTTGTGTTTCTGGGAAAATTACAACTGTAGGAATCCGATCTAGAAGACGATCGCTTTATCCCTTGGACTATGCGAAGAAGAAAAGCTCTCAAAATTTTGACAGTAGATATCAATGTATCTGTACAATGAATAAAAAAAACTCTATTTATAGAGTCAAAACAGTAACTGAAAAGATAACTACCTCACCACTGGTACATTTGAAAAGTCACGCAGACTCTAAATACACGCAGGGTTAGTGAGTAGTTACTGGACGTGGCCCATAACTGTTGGACACATGGCATTAGTGCATGGGTCGTGTGCAAGTTACTGGGCACGCGAGAGAGAGATCGGTGGCATGGCTGCCACGTACTCCAGTTGAAATGAAATCTACGCTGTCTTGCTGAAGGCAAAAATCCACGCAGTTTCGTTGACGCAGACTCGTTGAAGGCGAAATCTACGCAAGCTTTGAAGAAGAATACTTCAGAATTCACGCAGGCTTTGAGAAGAATAACTCAAAAATCCACGCAAACTTGAGGAAGGAGAAGGTTCAGAATCCACGTAAACCGCCAGCTGTCTTGATTTGGCACGCTTCGTCTGACACAAAATCTCTGACATTGATTATATTGTCAGCCGCATTAAATGAAGATAAGACCCAAAGTCACGCCATCTTGGTGAAGAGTGAGTCTTGCTAAGGAAGATTTCGAAAATCACGCAAAAGACGGCGATGATCTCTCGAGTTCTGTACATACGTGGCATACGAGGAGACGTTTCTCGACTGCTGTGTTGTCAGTCATTATGATT
The DNA here is from genome assembly GCA_029216955.1 of Iris pallida. Taxonomy (NCBI): domain Eukaryota; kingdom Viridiplantae; phylum Streptophyta; class Magnoliopsida; order Asparagales; family Iridaceae; genus Iris; species Iris pallida. Next base: position 60,466 of record JANAVB010045076.1, read on the forward strand.
CTGACGTATGGCTGAGCTGTCTCTGCGTGATTTCTAAAGGAGATGGACAGGCAGAACTTAGCGTATCTTTTGTGCTGCTTCTCGGATCACTCTGCGTGACTTGTTCTGATCAACTCAGCGTGACTTCATTTTTGAGGCCTACATCAAGTCTGGAAGAGAAAGGTGTATCTAACTCTTCAACTGAAAGACGTTGATCATGTTCTGTTGGAGGAAGAACCCTCTGTTCCAGACACTGGATCTACTGCCGCCATCAACACGGCTATCAAACTCCAGGCCAAGTAGAGAAGGGAAAATAGCATCTGCAGGCTTCTCATCCTGAATGCTATGGAGGACTCCCTGGCAGAATCCTACTCAAAGAAGGAACTTGCCAGAGACATATGGGAGTCTGTGGAAAATCTGTATGAAGAAGATAAGAACAGGAGCAAAATGTTTGTGGTTGAAAAATATCACAAATTGCTCTTTGAGGACGAAAAGTCCATGCTGCCACAGGTGAAAGAATTTCTGAAGCTGCGTCAGAAACTGGAAGACGAAGAGATGCCCCTTTTCGACAAGTTTGTCGTCGGAGGAATCGTCTCAAAACTTCCTGCTGGATGGAGTACCTTCTATGCAAGGATGCACAGAAAGAAGCTAAACATTAGCTTGGGAGATCTACTTCAAGAGATCCATGTTGAGGACGAGATGCGTTCTCAACAGAAGGTGGACACTCTGTCCAAACAGTTGGCTAAAGCCAATCTTGTACAGACGAGAGATTCCAAGGGAAGCAGGCGGCTTCTCATCCCAAGAAGAAGGACTTCGCTAATCTAAAAGTGAAGGGTCCTTCTTTCAAGCAACAGAAGACTAAGTCCCACGTGACTTGTTACAATTGTGGCAAGAAAGGCCACTACAAGAGTGAATGCAGATCTAAGCCTAAACAATCAGAGAAAGGTGAGCCTAATAAGGTTTCATTGGTTTCTAACGTTGTTGCTATGATCGGACAGGTCACAACTGTGGGGGTTGACTCTGACTGGTGGATAGACACTGGAGCGACTTGCCATATCTGTTCAGGCAAGGAATGGTTCGTCACGTACCAGCCGATATCTGAGAAGGTTGTCATGGCGAACCAGGCCCAAGCTGAAGTTCTGGAGATCGGGACCGTGGAACTGAAACTCACTTCTGGGAACACTCTGACGCTTCAAGGTGTGAAGCATGTTCCGGCGATTGCCAAGAACCTGATCTCTGGGAGCCTGCTCTGCAACGCAGGCTTGAGGATAGACATCAATGCTGGTCAGATGGTGATGTCCAAGAAAGGAACATACTTCGGAAAGGCTTATCAAACCGAAGACATGTTTAAAATTCAGCTTGTTAACCAGTTTGAAGACATTAATGCAGTTGCATTTTTTGATTATTCTCTTGAGTTGTGGCATAATAGACTAGGACATGCTCATTGTAAAAGAATTAACAAAATGTCTAGTCTAGGACTTATCTCCAAATGTGGGGGTAAGGTGGAGAAGTGTGAGGTGTGTGCTCAGACGAAGATCACAAGGAAACCCTTTCATCAGATCAATCGAAGCACAGATCTTCTGGAGTTGGTGCACTCCGATATCTGTGACTTCAAACATTTCTCCACGAAGGCCGGGATGAAGTATTTTATAACCTTCATCGACGACTTCTCAAAATACGCATTCGTCTACTTGCTCAAGTCTAAAGACGAAGCCTTCGAGAAGTTCAGAGAGTTCAGGGCCGAAGCTGAACGGCAGACTGGATAACAACTTAAGAGGTTAAGAAGTGATCGAGGTGGGGAGTACAGGTCTCATAAATTCGTATCGTTCTGTAAAGAACATAGAATCATATGCGAGACTACTGCTCCATATTCTCCTCAATCCAACGGAGTAGCGGAGAGGAAGAACAGAACGTTGACAGAAATGATGAACTCTATGCTGCTAACCGCGGGTCTTCCTAAATGCTACTGGGGAGAAGCTGCATTGACGGCCACTTTTATTCTAAATAGAGTGCCACATGCAACTTCGGACGTAACTCCTCATGAACTCTGGTTCAAAGTCAGACCAAACTTGAATGTCATTCGAGTGTGGGGGTGTCTGGCGTATGTGAAACTCCCAGATCTGAAGATTCAGAAGCTAGGGACAACGACTACGAAGGCGATCTTCTTGGGGTATGCCGAGAAGAGTGATGCTTGGAGATTTCTTGATATTGAGTCAAATCATATCATCGAATCTCGCGATGCTGAATACTTTGAAGACAAGTTTGCAAAAGACAAAAACATTGTTCTTTCGGACATTCCGGAAAATGATGTAGGTGCAAATGAGACTGAAATCTCATATGAGCCAGTAGTCCAAGAAGAAGCTGTTGTTGATGAAACAACTCTTGTACCAGAACTCGCAGAGCCGTCAGCTAAGCGAGCGAGGAGACCGAAAGACTTCGGAGATGACTTCGTCACCTATCATGTGGAAGCAGATCCGCTTACCTATGATGAGGCGATGAAGACCAGAGATGCTATCTTCTGAAAGGAGGCAGTGAATGACGAGTTTGACTCTATCACCTCCAATAACACATGGGTGTTGGTAGATCTACCTGAAGGAGAAAAGCCCATCGGATGTAAATGGATCTTCAAAAAGAAGATGAAGGCAGATGGAACTATTGACAAGTTCAAGGCCAGGCTGGTAGCCAAGGGATTTTCTTAGAAACAGGGGATAAACTACTTTGACACATATGCTCCAGTAGTCCGGATGACCACCATCAGGATGTTAATCGCTCTTGCAGCTATACATAAGTTGGTGATACATCAGATGGATGTAAAGACTGCATTCCTGAATGGAGAGCTGACCGAAGAGATTTACATGCAACAGCCAGATGGATTTATCGTCAAAGGTCTTGAAGACAAAGTCTGCAAGTTGGTGAAATCATTGTATGGTTTGAAACAAGCTCCCAAGATGTGGCATGAGAAGTTTGACAAAGTTATTAGGTCAAACGGCTACAGAGTCAGCGAGACGGACAAATGTGTTTACACAAAGTTCGCTGATGGAAGAGGAGTCATCGTTTGTCTGTACGTGGACGACATGCTAATCCTAGGTACGGATATAAGCTGTGTCACAGAGACAAAGAAGTTCCTCTCAACCAAGTTCAGTATGAAGGACTTGGGGGATGCAGATGTCATCTTGGGCATAAAGATCATCCGGACAGACACTGGAGTAGCGCTGTCACAATCTCACTACATTGAGAAAATACTCACACGCTATGGGTATAAGGATCTTCCAGGGATCGATACACCATACAGGTGTGATCAGAAGCTGAAGCCAAATTCAAGGGAAAGCGTCAGACAGCTGGAGTATTCTAGCGTTATCAGAAGCTTGATGTGCGCAACCACTGCCATAAGGCCTGACATAGCTTTCGCCGTGGGAATGCTGAGTCGGTTCACAAGCAACCCAGGGGTTGAGCACTGGAAAGCTGTGAAGCGGGTGATGAGATATCTCAAGAAAACTCAGACATATGCACTGCACTACAACGGGTATCCGACAGTAGTGGAAGGCTTCAGTGATGCTAGCTGGTGTTCAGAGGTGGAAAGCGAGAGATCCACAGGTGGATATGTCTTTTCTTGGGTGGAGCTGCTATATCGTGGAAGTCAAAGAAGCAGACTATACTCTCTCGTTCCTCCATGGAATCTGAATTCTATGCACTTGAAACTGCAGCAGATGAAGCAGAATGGCTTCGGAAGCTCATGTATGATCTTCCAGTGGTTGGGACTCAGATACCGGCGATACCGATATACTGTGACAACCAGGCGACTGCGGCGGTGGCATCAAATGACCTCTTCAACGGGAAGAAGAGGACTGTGCGGTTGAAGCACAGGGCAGTACACGATCTTATCAAAAGAGGTGTAATTACAGTGGTTGATGTTCGGAGTCAGGAGAACCTGGCAGATCCGTTCACAAAGGGCCTCAAGCGCCAGTTGGTCGATGACACAGCTTGTAAAATAGGCTTGAAGGCATTCTCATGGTGTGTCTTTGTAATCCTACCATAAAGTTTTATGCTATTAGTTCAAAGAGAAATCTACTAGGCATCTAACTTTTGGTTCAAAAGAGGATCACTGACTGGGAAACTATCAGGTAACAGTGGGTACTTGTTCTCTGGAACATGGAAGGGATACAGACCCATAACCACTGTTGTCTACTATGTATTTTTCTGCAGAAAAAACAGATCCTGTGGAAGGTTGGCTTAAACGCCTTAATGAGTTCTCAAGCAGAGTGAATGCCTGGTGTGCTTTACAGGAAGCACGGTAGAGCAGCACTACAAGGAGTGAATCTCCATGCTACAGTGGGGTGACTCCACCATGAGGTTCCCAGGTAGGGGTAATGCCTCGGCTTTACAAGCCAAGTCACAGCGGCGTAGCACCGCAAATAGGTAGGTAGCCTAATGCTGTATGACGTAATTAAAGAGTTGTAGACAGCACTACAAAGGGGAGGATGGCCCCATGTTAAAGTGGCACGACACCACGATGAGGTACCCAGGTAGGGGTAAAGCCTCGGCATTGCAAGCCCTGTCGTTGCGGCGTAACACCGCAAGGAAGCCTTAGGCTTCATGCTGGGTAGTTTGGCACTACAAAAAGGCTTGTGACCTCATGCTACAGTAGTATGACACTACGATGAGGTTCCCAGGTAGGGGTAATGCCTCGGCTTCAGGCCATGTCATAGCGGCGTAGCACCACAAGGAAGCGCAAGGCTTCATGCCATATCTCTTTAATAAAGAACTCACCTATAGTGTATGAAAAGAGATATCAGGCCGTCTCTTGAGGGTAAACTTGTAGACGCCCAAAATTATACACTGAAACCAGGCTGGCACAGGGCCTTTAATGTGCAGCCAGAAACACACGTAACTACACTTTGTGAGTGGGAAGAACTACAATTGTGGTGCAGAATTCAAGGCGTAGTCCATTCTTGTATCACATTGTTATTTAACCCATGCGGGAAGATTCAAGTCGTCAGCGACATCTATCCTAATACAAAATGGACAGTTACTGTGGGGAACGCTCAATCCTGGACACATATATATGTTGTGATATGTGGGGGATTGTTGGTGCTTTCTTTACATGGAGAGAGCTTGCTCTCAACATGCCTTGTAAAATTATAGTCCCACATCGGAAATGCACCATGAGTTATCTCAACATATATACTTGGTTGTGTTGTTGAGAGATGCACATGGGGTGGTGACCCTAAGGAGGGAACCATGTGGGTGATTTTACTATGAGGTAAGAATAAGGCTCCAAGGATTAAGCATTAATGCTTTTGTCATTCTCTTGGATTAATTCCACTTGGAGCTAAGCCCCAACGGGGCTTAGCGACTCGGATTCGGACTCGAACTCGGGCTCATGGGCTCATGAGGCGTAATGTGGCATTTTGTTGGCACACTTTGCACTTAGCACGTAGCAGTCATGCGGTCTTTATGCGGCTCATATGCGGCCATGCGGTCTTATGCGGCATGCGGCTCATATGCGGCCTCATGCGGCCTCATGCGGTCCATGCGGCTCATGCGGTCCATGCGGTCTATGC
>JANAVB010045077.1:0-46139 GCA_029216955.1 Iris pallida
CGTAACCTGAACGAGGCATGTCCCAAAGATGAATTCCCCTTCCTATCACAGACATCATGATCGACAATACCTGCAGCTTTGAGCGCATGTCATTCATGGATGGCTTCTCGGGATCAACCAAATCAAGTTGTCTCCGACGACGAAAAGCATACATCATTCCGAACACCGATTGGCACGTACTGCTACACAGTCATGCCTTTCGGTTTAAAGAATGCTGGCGCCACATATCAAGAGCTATGAGCATCATCTTCAGAGACCACTTACGCAAGACGATAGAGTGCTATGTTGATGATATAGCCGTCAAGAGCCGTAGCAAAGGAGACCACAGCAGGATCTAAGGCGGTATTCGACCTAATGCGGACGCACAATTTGAAGATGAACCCTACAAAGTCCTTCCTAGGGTATCTAGCGGAAGTTCTTAGGCTTCATCATCACTGCAAAGGGTATCCATGTAGACCCCGAGAAGACAAAAGCAATCATGGAGATGGGTCCCCCGAGAAATCTCCGCAAACTCAGAGGCCTTCAGGAAAGGCTAGCTTACATCAGAAGGTTCATTTCCAACCTCTCCGGGCGATGCCGACCATTTACGCACCTCATGAAGAAAGGAGTCTCATTCGTATGGGACGAAGAATGCCAGCGTGCTTTCGATAGCATCAAAGAATATCTGTCAAATCCTCCGGTCTTGGTAGCCCCAGTCCCTGGAAAACTATTTCTGCTCTATGTACGAGCAATGGAACACTCCCTCAGTGCTCTGCTGGCACAGAATAACGATGCAGGCCATGAACAGGCCATATATTACCTCAGCTGAATGATGATTGGACCAGAGCACCGATACACCGCTGTGGAGAAGGAATGCCTCGCTCTGGTGTTCGCCATTCAGAAAATACGGCACTATATCATCGGACAAACGATACATGTGATCTCACGAGTTAACCCTCTCAGGGTCCTCATGACTAAACCAGGGGCACTCAGCTCTCGCCTCGCTACATGGGCAATACTGCTGTCCCCTTATCATATGATCTTCGTCCCCCAAAAGGCAGTCAATGGTCAAGCCCTGGCAGATTTCTTGGCAGCCCACCCAGGCTCGGAGTCCTCCAGGATATACGAAGAGATCCCAGATGAGGTCGCCGACTCGCATACAACCTCCCACGAAAATATATGGCAAATGTTCTTCGACGACGCTTCGAGGACCGGACCTAAAGGCAATATAGTCGTCGGAGTCGGAGTAGTACTAATCTCTCCTTCCGGATTGGTGATTAACCGCGCTTATTCCCTCACTGAACCCTGCTCTAACAATGTGGCCGAGTACAACGCTCTGGTCATTGGCCTCCAACTTGCAAGAGAGCTGGAGGTAGAATACCTTGAAGTATACGGCGATTCCCAACTAATCGTCAATCAGATCCGGGGTTCATACGAGGTCCGCCATGAAGACATGATCCCTTATCATCAAATAGCGATTAATATCATCTCGGCATTTGAAGGGTTCTTCATCGAGCACGTCCCCAGACTCCGAAATATTAAAGCCGATGCCCTAGCTGGTCTCGCCGCTTCCCTAGCAGTTCCGAATTATGATCGACAATCAGTGGAAGTGATAGGCCATGAACTGGTCTGTCCCAAAAACAATGTACAATTCGTCGCAAGTTATTCCGCACAGACGATCGATGATGCCCCAGATTGGAGACAACCATTCGTCGACTTCGTCGTCTACGACATCCTGCCTGAGAACCCAAAGGAAGCTACTTCCATCAGAAGGCGTTCCCTCAGATTCTTCTACGATACAGAGACGAAAATGCTGTATCGCCACTCCTACGACGGATTACTGCTTCGGTGTCTGTCAAACGCAGAAGCCAAAGAAGCCGTACGAGAAGCCCATGACGGTGTTTGCGGGGCCCACCAGCTCGGCCTGAAACTACAAGACCGCCTTCGCCGAATGGGCTACTATTGGCCCACAATGGTGGCAGACGCGATAGATTATGCTAGAAAGTGCAAAGCTTGCCAAGTCCACGCGGACTTCATCCACCAACCATCCGAATTTTTACATCCGACAGTAGCGTCCTGGCCATTCGAAGCATGGGGAATGGATATTATTGGTCCAATCACCCCACCTTCCTCCCGAGGACATCGCTTCATACTTGTAATCACTGATTACTTCTCTAAATGGGCGGAAGCTGTCCCACTCGCAGAAGTCAAGACTTCAAACGTGATCAGCTTCCTTAAACACCACGTCATCTACCGCTTTGGACTGCCCCGAAGGATCATCCATGATAATGGTCCGCAGTTTACAAGCCACGTATTCTATTGATTTTGCGATAAGCACCGTATTCAGAATATCGCCTCGACGCCGTACAACCCGGCAGCAAATGGGTTAGCAGAGGCGTTCAACAAAATAATCATCAAACTACTCAAGAAGTTCGTCTCCTCCAACAAGCGCGACTGGAACGAGAAGCTCGGCGAGTGCTTATGGGCTTATCGTACCACGGTCCGAACAGCCACCGGAAATATGCCATTCTCTCTGGTATACGGGAGTGAGGCAGTACTCCCCTTGGAGACACAGATCCCCTCACTACGTGTCGCCCTCACCCATCAATTGACAACCGATAATAACTACCGACGTCGACTGCAAGAGTTAGAGGCCTTAGATGAAAAGCGCCTCCTAGCTCAGCAAAGGATCGAGCTATACCAAGCACGCATCTCAGGAGCCTTCAACAAGAAGGTCAAAATCAGAACATTCCAGGTAGACGATCTCGTCTTAGCAGTCCGGAGGCCAATGGTCATGACTCACAAGACCGCCGGCAAATTCCAACCAATGTGGGAGGGTCCGTTTATCATTGAGACGGTATTCTCCAACGGTGCTTACCGCCTTGCAAAGCAAAACGGAGACTTGCTCATGCTACCCGTCAATGGCAAGTTCCTGAAGAAATATTATGTCTAAACGACATTCACTACAAGGTCCTTGAGTCATGTACCCGCTGGTACCACTGAACTCACACCCTCAGCATTTCAGATTATCGAGTCATGTACCGGTTGGTACCACTGAACTCACACCCACAACATTTTAAGATCATTGAGTCATGTACCTGCTGGTGCCCCTGAACTCACTCCTACATCCCCTTTAGATTATCGAGTCATGTACCCGCTGGTGCCGCTGGACTCCCACTTTCTCAATATGTTAATTTACCGAGTTATGTACCCGCTGGTGCCTCTGAACTCACATTTCGGTCACTCTTTCAGATAGTAAGTCACGTATGATTATACCTCTGAACTTTCTTCCTGGAAGAGATCATCCCTCATAATCCAATACCCGCACTCCCAGTACACAAAAAGGGTAATCGATCCACAAATTTCTGAAAACGGACATATCCTCATTACCTCTGAATCGTTTTCACTTCCACCAAAAACAAACCGCCCCTCACATAGAACCTCCACGTTCTCCTACCTCTGAGTCGTTCTATGTACTCCCTCTTCATTGAGCCCACTCCTGCCATGTCATCATTACCTCTGAGTGGGAAGGCTCCGTCGAAGAACCCTTCATGCTTGTCATGTCCACATTACCTCTGAGTAAGTATGTCGGTCTCCTTTCGACCTATTATCTGTACCCACAACCGGAGTACGACAAGGATAATAGGTCCACAAATGTCCGCTGTTGACCACGAATATCTCCCGTAAAACCTCCCCTGCCATGTCCTCACTACCTCTGAGCAGGAAGGTTCCACGGTAAAACCCTCATGCTTGCCATGTCCTCATGACCTCTGAGCAAATATGTTGGTTTTCCTTTCACCCTATTATCTGTATCCCGAACCAGGGCATGCCAAGGATAATAGGTCCACAAACATTCCTTTGCTAAGCTTCTTAGCATAAATCCACTACCCCACCATGTCCCGGGAGCCCAGCTGCTCTACGGCATTCCTTTTTTAAAGCACCGAGAACATCCATGACCACTTTGCCACGGCTGTTCCGGACATCCTGTCCAAACTTGTTATCCGTACCTAAAACCAAGGTACGCCTAGGATAACAGGTCCACAAATAAATCCCCCAGCAAGTCCAAATTCCACAGACGCCACAAGTACAAGAAAGAGATGATGAGTTGAAACAGGCTCATTTATTCAAAATTTAACGTACTACATCATTTGGGGATCACATCCCTTACAAAAAAAAAGAAAAGAAGAGAAAACAAAAAAATAGACGGCTGATCACTGCTCTGGGGCACATAACGCCCTGAGACGGTCTGTCAGCAAAACAACCGACCGCTCAAACCTCTGGGAGGCTCGACGCTCTGCCTCGCGGGTCAGCCCTGCCTCATCCTCCAGATGAGCGTGAGCCTGCCGGTTATCTTTAAATTTCTTAAAGGCCCGCTCCAGGTTATCGGAAGATCGGGAAACCTTCTCGGCCTCCCGAACGATCGACCCATGCTCCGCCTGAGCAGCCTCCAGCTCTGATTCTAAGAAGGCCAGTTGCCTCTGGAGTCCAAGAATCCGCTCCTTCGTATCAGCAATTCCACGAGAAGCGGACTCTTCCCAAGCACGGCAAGCCTGACTCCTGTGACCCAGCTGGTCATACGAAGCGGAGAACTTATCAAGGTCCCCCCGTACAACTGGCCCAGCAGTATCTCGGGCTAGCTTAATCCGATCCCGAGCAGCAATGAGGAAGCCCCGCTCCCGCTCGATCGCAGCAGGCAAGCCCGCCTGTCGTATCGCTAGTAGCTGGGTCACAAGCTGATCAGCTTCCGTCAGCTTAGGCTCCAGCAGTGCAGCCAATCCCACCCCGCCAGGAAGGGACTTCAAGGTCGCAATTTGACCCCGAGCGCACTGAAGAGATAGAGAAAATGGGGTCCCCTGTCCTATGGCAGCGTCTACGCCCCTTGTCAAATGATGATAGAAGCTGTCTACCACGTCCTGCGTCGCCTCGTTCAGAGTCTCCGTGGAGGCCGGTGTCAACGGGAGCGTGGCTGGCAGCACCGAAGAAGACGCAACAGAATCCGCCGCTTCTGCTACGAGAGAAACCAGCTCCGCACGAAAGGACGCTTGAACAGCGGCCAACTCCTCTTCGGCAGCCTACAAAACTTGAATACTCGGCAGGGTCGAGAGGTCGGCCTCCGGAGCCGTATAATCTACAGAGGATAATGCGGAGACCATCGCCAACCCCATTCCCATCGGCCCAGAGCTGGCAGGAGGCTCCTTGACGTGAGACGGCAAAGGAGAGGGAACGCTCCTTCCTCCCATATCACGGCAGACCGAGCCTTCCCCAAGAACATCCACGGCAGGAAGTAAAGTGTCAGGACCTGCAGGGCCAAGGCAACCATGAATCGATTTGACCCGGAGGATATGTTGATAGAGCAAATAAGCCCCCTCACTAGTCAATATCTGGCTTATCTTACCAGTGGAGGAGTGTGAAGGCCGAGACTCGCCTGCAGCCACCATAGCCCCTTCACCAACAGCCTCCGAGTCAGGTACAATAGACTCCTCCGCCCTTGCATCCTCGGGAGGGGGCACACCGAGATCAGCACCGTATTGCTAAAAATTGGCAGTTTCAGGGACGGGTCCAAGGAAACCTTCGTCACCCCGGGCTGAGGTTTCAGCAACCTGGGAGCTTCCAGCCACTGCTAAGAGAGCACCTGCAAAAAGGATTGCGGCGCACACGCCGCTAATCAAAGCAGCAAGGGCCGGATCAGCTCCAAGGGAAATGGACGGTTCAGGAAAGGACGATTCACCAAACATCTACAAAGAAAAGTAATTGAGTCATATCTTCAGAAAAGAAGGAAACTACAACAAAGAGAAGGCTCCGACTTACCTCCGGAATGCCGTCTACATCCTCACCCTTCTCCGTAATAAGCAGTCTACGGGGACCGACCGCCGCTCTCTTTACAGAAAAAGTTACCCCTCCGCCAGTAGACTCACGCCTGCCTCGCTTACGTGAGGGACCAGGCATGACGGGCGGTAGATCTACCCGTACCACCTCCGACACAGATGGTAACTGGTCCACTGCTTCATCAAGTACAGCCGACGGTTGATCCGTCATCATGTCACCTGCTATGACGGGAGACTGATCCGCCATTGCCTCGTCATCAGAAGAAAGGGAGTCTTCGTCGTCCCGTTCGTTGTCTTCCTCAATTGTGTCGAAGGACTCGGAATCGGGCGAAGGAACTCTGTTCGTCCCTTTCTTCTTGGCCCTCGACGTCGTAGCCTTCTCCGCCAGGCGAGTGCCCACAATGAAGCTAGTCCTCGAGTCAAAATCGAGGGGAGGAGGATTCGCCGTAACATGATATCGGGCCGCCATATGCAGGATTTCCCCTATCACGTTTGCGGCAGGAACCAAGAAGCTAGTCCGAGTATGACAGGTGTCATAGTAGCTTCATGCCCTAATACCGTCAAGAATGCTACCTTCAAATCCCAGGTGAGAACTGGGGCGCCCGAGGAATAGCTGACTAAACCCAAATTGACGGGCAAACCTACTAGGCAAGTAGGGCTCCAAATACACAGTGTTGCGATTCCGGTAAACTAGATGCGTCGGGCGAATATTACGCAGCCAGAAACGCATCTTTTCCTGCAAAAAATGAGGAGGTCCAACCCCATCAACATGAACACTCCTCACCTCTTGATCAGTGAAACGAGGAACGAACACGAAGAAATTGTACCCGTCCACCCTCGCCAGCATCCTCCTACACGCCGGCATAGTACTACATTCCCAAGGCTGGTGGTGATACTTGAAAAGAAATGCATCGTCATCTGTAACGCCATCTCCCGTCTCAGGCCTCATCAAGGACTGATAATGCAGCAATAGCCATCCCAGCAAGTAATGATAAGGCAATTCTACACGTTCAAAATCCATTGCCACGTCACGAGCAATGACCTTGGATGAGAAGGCACGGAGACCATGCTGAATACTGCACACCATGGCAGGAAGAAGAGCCAGCCTGATCCCAAAGGCCAACTTCACGGCAGGAAGAATGAAGTGGCGACTGATCCTCTCAATAGAACCTGCCCCTCCTGAGACCACGCAGTTGCGCAGCCATACCATTAGAAACTCGGCCAAAAGTGCCTTCTCGGACAACCGCCGGGTACCATAACAAAAGTAGCTGAAGGAGTCAATCTGGCTCCCGAACCTGTCACTTTTAGACTTCGACCTCTTAGCGGTCGACACCAAGGCCTCTACTTCCCTAGGAGTTAAACGATCTCGGGAAGTAACCCAGCCAGCCGCGCTAAACTTGAAAAGGTACGCGACCTAAGATTTAGTATGGGGAGAGTCCCCTTCCGAGCTGTCATTTTTCTGGATAGTCGTCCGGTGACAGGTGCTATGATGGCATAATAGTTCTTGATACACGGCGACGAAACTGGGGAATCGTTGATCCAAATCTTGGAGCTCCTCATTCGTCGGAGTGTACACTTCGAAGGGTTCATCCCCCCAGGGGAGCTTGGAGACAGCATACATCTCGTGAAGAGCGAGCCCCAATTCTCCAACAGGGGTGAAAAAGGTCCCCGTCCGATGATTGTACATCTCCAGAAGGGCCATGAACAGTGGCTTATTAACGGGCAACCCGTGGCTGGTACCCCGGATAGCGTCATAAAGGTTGACTCCCCGCAAAAACTCTTCGAACTTCCGCAGAATCCATGAGGTCAGATTAGCCCACGGGGGAATGGGGTGCAACCAGCTCGGCAGTACCAACCTGCCAATAGGATAGGACCCTTTGCGAGCAAGCTAACTCAGGAAGATATCAGCCTGGGAGAATAAAAAGTTAGGGCCGGGAGTGTTGATGAAGGCACCCGAAACTAACCCCATCACGGACCGACTGGCCGGATCTTTGACCGCACGCACTGACCCAGTGGCTCTGTTATAACGGATGTTACCGACAAACATCCCCGGTCGGGTTGGAGTGAGGGTGTCCGGCATCTGCCTATCTAGAACGATCATATTGAACCACTCAAAAGGGAAATGACGCTTCATAATAGGGATGTGAATTGGCATCCCGTCCAGGTCAAAATCCCAACTCTCGAAAACATCCAGCACTCGGGAGTTTTCTATGACCAACGCATCCCCAAAGAGGAAAACCGGTTTCAGATACTTCCCATCAGACTGCCCGGAGCTCATCATATCACCAAGGAATTGAAAAGATTGAACCCTGATAGCATTTAGTCGCTCCAAAGGTTCGTCAACAAGTAGCTGTTCGGACACTTGACGAACTAAGTCATCCCGATGTACGCCCGAGGCAAACTGACGGGAGCCTACCATAAGTTCCCCCGCAGGATTCACGGGCAGATTCACTGAAGAAGAGGCAAAAGAAACAAGTCAAAAAGATAGCTGAAACACAAAACTACATGATGCTTATGCGGCTCAGTATAGCCTCATGCGGCTCGGTTTAAGAAGGTTTGTACAGATCAGTCTAAATGGGCTTATGCGGCTCAGTTTGAAAGAGCCCCTGCGGTCCAGTGCGAATAAGCTTATGCGGTTTCGTTCAAAAGGAACTCATGCGGCTCATTACGGAGGAATTTATGCAGTTCGAAGGGAGTGTATGCGAATATGGTCCGATTTGAATAAGCTTATTTGGCTCGAAAAAGCTTATGTGGCCCTGCGAGGATGAGCTTATGCGGTCCAGCGAGGATGAGCTTATGCGGTTCGGTTCGAAATGTGCTTGAACGGCTCAGTTTGAAAGAGCTCGTATGGTCCAAATCCTGATGAGCTTATGCGGTCTTGATAAAGAAGTAGTTATGCAACCACTTTCATGCGGCTCAAACCTGGGTCATACCCCATGCGGCCCGAGCATGAGTTGGACACACAGTATGCTTTGGAATATAGGCTCGTGCATAAAATATGCGGCGTAGCCATGGCGGTTCATATTAAGGAATCCTACCAGCAATAGGCGGGTGGACGTCGGGGTGAAAAGCAGGCACGTCAGCCGACGGAGGAGCCGCCATGTTCGCCGCCGCAGTCGATAAAGACGCGGCCTTCTTGCCCTTTGCTGCCGCAGAAGATGAGGCGGCCTTCTTGCCCGTAGCAGCAGCGACCTTCTTGGGAGCCATTGTCGATCGATTGAAGGAAGAAGACGAAGAGCAAAGACGGCGACAGGGAATTCGAGCAAAGAGAGAAGGTAAAGAAACCCCCAAGAGACTAAACGACTCTTATTTATAGGCGAAAGAGACCCACGAAACGAACAGACGTCTCGGATTGTGCGTCGGATTACGCACTGCTTCAAAAGACAAAGGTAAAAATGCTTCGGTCAAGGCAAAACCGACCCTTGGGATCCTCCTCCAAAAGGCGGCGTTAAATCAAAACGAATCAAGAGCATTTAATGAAGATTTGCACACGTAGTCAGGACACGTGGCAAAGAGCCTATGCGGACAGATGAATCTATGCAGCTGGGACACTTATACGGCATGAACGGGACCATGCTTCTTATTCAAAGTGTTTCAATTTTGCAAATTGAAAACTTTGAAGGGGGTCCTGTAGAAGCATGGAAAATATCAGAATAATGGTCCATGCGGCTCCGGATACGAAGCCCATGCGGCTCATATGCGAGCTGTCTTATACAGTTCAAAGGAAGACTCTCCGTCTCATGCGGCTCGAGAGTGTATGCGGTTCAGCAGGAATATGCGGCTCGTTCGATGCCACGTGTCCCCCTGTGATCCTTCCCTACAGCTGGCCTTTTGAATAGTGGCCTGATTTAATGCTCTGACACGATTTGACGACTGTGGCGGCTCTGGCATAAAGTGTCATAATGGCTCTGCCATAATGACAGACCCTTCGGGAAAGGAAGAAGATCTCTGACCCGATCCGTCAGAAATCCTAGGTTGCCACGTGGCAAATCTCATGCGGCTTAAATAGAGAACAGCTTCATGCGGCTCACTGAGAAGTCACCCTATATGACTAGCAGAAATCAACCATATGCGGCCCACTGAGAGCTCAGCCCCTGCGGTTCAATACAACGCTAGCTCATGCGGTTCGCAAAGACTATGCATATGCGGCTCATTGAGAGTTCGTTCCCTGCGGTTCGATGAAGCATTGTCCTATGCGGCTCACGAAGAGTATCTCCCTGCGGTTCAAGTATTGCCCATCCTATGCGGCTCTGACAGGACCCACAATCAAAACATGTGGCATCGGATCAATCAACGATTTAACCGAATCTTAACAAATATATTTGACATCATCATCATAATTACTGAGATCAAGGCATATCATTTATCATCAAGCCAACGGGACACGTGGCGAGCAATCGGATATTGGTAGAATCCATCATGGAGATTTAAAGCAGTTAACATTAATTGCTCACAAGATTCGGTGCTATCCTCATTAATGGCCGAGATTCATTGTAATCAGGATCAAGGGTTCAGATAGATTGAAGGAGCGCCGACATTCCAAACAAATGATCATTAGCGAACCATAATGATCATACCCCACTCTTATAAATAGCCAGCATCATTTCTTTGCACAAGGACCGGCAACAAAAGAATAAAAAAATATACAGAGTCAGAGAGAGAATACACAGAGAGAGAGAGAAGCCAGGAGAGCAACAGAGGAGCAAAAAGAGCACTTCTTCGTCAACGCCAACCATCTTTTCGCAAGGAGCCAAGGCTGCATACCGATCGTCCAAGGAGTAAGGCAGGGCTGCCGTCGCCTTCCCGAGCCTCTATCGTCATCCTCCAGAATCTAAAATAAACAATTGTACTTAGATTGCTGTACCTAGGTTTTTGTCCCTAGGCTTTCTTTGTACAAGCGAGTTTGTATTGTGAGTCTAAGTTCAGTTCTCCGATAATTGTTCTGTACTTTTACAATCAATGGCAAACATGCACATCGGCAGATAAAGCTTTAGCACATCTTATAGACACTACTATGAAAAGTGGTATCCATAAGCATCAGCGTGGAAGCTTTAGCACATCTTTGAGACACTACTCCGAGAAGTAGCGCTCATGCGCATCAGCAGTTGGAGCCAAGCATAGATGGTTTCAAACACCTACTCGCAACAGTCGGTCGCACTCCACGGGCATGATGACATCAGCGACTGAAGAATCATCGATATCAATAGCCTTAGACGTCGGCCGCTTTTTCTTGGTCTTGCTTCTGCTCGCCTTGCCGGCCGTAGGAGCCCTAGGAGCTCTCTGCTTTTGGGGGGCCATAGAAGAAAACTAGGGTTGTGATCTGAGGAAGAAGAAGTACTCTCGATGAAAAGTTTTTGACAGAGAGAAGAGTCTTTTTTCTCTCCAAACTTCTATTTATAGGACGGAGCCACGTGTCAACAGATAAGGCCAAAGGACCCTTCGTATGTAGAGAAATGCTTTGGACAGCATGGAGATGAAACAAAATCATGATAAAATCTTTTGAAAAATGAGGAGTCATTATCATTTAAATGAAATGACGACTCAAAATATAAAATGCTGACAAGAAAAGGGTTGCGTACTTTCTGTGCCACGTGTCATTTCATGCTTCTGTACAAAGTGTTCCAAACTTGTTCAAGTTTAAAAACTTTGAAGGGGGTCTTGTAGAAGCATGAAAAAGCACAACAGTTATAAAAGTGTATGGGACCCAAAAGTTGCTATACACATCCAATTGACAAGAAAAATGCAGTGTATAAAAAGAGATACTTTATTAAATCATGATTACAAAGGCCTATTATAGATTCGTCATGATTACATACAAAAGTTGTCTACTCAGCCTACAAGAGTGCAACCTACAGGTGCACGACCTACAAGTGTGCAGCCAGAGCGGATCACTTTTTGTTCAGGAGTGCAGCACTTCCTCGCTCCAATATAGCTAATAAAGCATTTATTGAGGAGAACAGGGACGCAGTCCTACACAAAGCTCACAGTGCAACCTATTGCTCTTCCAGTATAACGAAAGGCCAGTCGTCATCCCAAATCCATTATCTTGGACCTCCAAGACCACCAAGATGTTGTTCAGGTTTGAACCCCCATTCTAAACGCTCAAGTGCATCTCGAAACTCTAAAGATGTTCTTTCACAAGACTACAGCTTTTTTGAACAAAGAGATCTACAACCAACAGTCAACTTATGCAAGGCCTACAGCCGTCCAAAGCTTAGTTGGGGTCAAGCATGATAGAGGAATATCAAGAGGCAATGAACAAAGACTTCCTCAAAAGCTCTCCTTTATATAAGTTGTCTGTGGTCCAACCTACACGTCACGTAGCAGATGGTCAAAAGCCCAGAATTCATTGGATGAACTTAGAATTCATCACGATCAATCTCATTCAAAGAGGTCTTGTTGACTGAGTCTTTAAGTCATCGCTTCTTGAGCCCCCCTAAATTGGCAGCAATAAAGAAGACATTGATTCAGCCGCTCAGAAGCAGTTACTAGTCGCCCTAAAAGTGCAGTGACCAAAGTTCTAAGAAGCACAGCTCCTTTACGACTCCTTTAGAGCTCCCAGAAGCATAGTCTCTTCATAGCTCCATCAAGCTTTCCAGAAGTACAACTCCTTCACGGCTCCTTCAGAGCTCCCAGAAGTGCAACCCCTTCATGGCTCCTTCAGAGTTCCCAGAAGTGCAGGTCTTTTACAGCTCCTTCACTGATCTCTCAAAGCTTTCCCAGAAGTGCAGCCCCTTCACGGTTCCTTCAGAGCTCCCAGAAGTGCAGCCTCTTCATGGCTCCTTTAGGCTTTCCAGAAGTGCAACCCCTTTACGGCTCCTTCAGAGCTCCCAAAAGAGCAGCCCCTTTACGGCTCCTTTAGAGTTCCCAGAAGCACAGATCTTTTACAGCTCCTTCACTAATCTCTCAAAGCTTAGAAGTACAGCTCTTTCATAGCTCCTTCACTGATCTCCCAGAGCTTCCCAGAAGCACTGCTCTTTCGTAGTTCCTTCAGAGGGCCTCGAAAACATAGTTTCTCGTCGTCTCAGAAGCTCAGTCGCCTCGACACCCCTAAGAGCGTAGCTCATATAGCACGTAGCTCCTCCGTAACGTAGTACTATGCCATATGGCCAGTATGACAGCCTATCTCTTCAGATGCAATCAGATACAGTTTGTTTAAACAGTCGTATCTCTTCAGATACAATCTAATCTAGGTTGTTCAAATTGCCGCTCCATTGATAGAGTTGGAATCCGATTTTTTTAAACTGAAACAAAATCTTCAAATAGTATGTGCGCACCATATGTTACTGATGACCAGTGGTTCCAACCATCGTTCCTTCGATAGAGTTGAAATCTAGTTTGTTCAAATTGAAAAGGATCTTCAAGCAGTATGTACACGCCACGCGTCACTAATGATAAGTGGTGCCAACCGTCCGAGACCTTAGTAATAAGGAAATCTCAACAAATGTCACGTGTCAACTCAGCAGTAGCCTCCACAAAGTAGTTAAAATAGATTCTCCTAAATACTCGTGCGTACAGTGCTCCTACGTGCCATAACCCATGCGCATATCGTATATGTGTTGGCTTATAAATAGTTGAAGTCTTTCTTATTCAAGGGACTTCGAAGCCTTCTTGATTGGTAACCCAAATTACCACTCACAGGCATCAGAAATTCAGAACGAGTTTATTTCGTCGTCAGATCGCCACTGAAGTAAAGGAGCCGTGCTCGATCTCCACCAACACACTTTTCTAGAAACTTTTGTATTTAGATCTTCTGTTTTGGAATCTTTTGTACTCTTTTCTCATTTGTATGCAAAAAAGTTTGTATAACCTTTGTTCATGGCAAACAGCCTCACCAGGCGTCGAGCTGTCTATACCCTATCCCAGTAAACATGATGGTCATGCCTCATATAGGTGTTATTCAGAACGCCTCAATCTCTGTGCAAGAGACAACTGCGGGCTCAAAATCAAAGCCACAATTACTTTGGCTACTCACGCCTCTCGAAGGGCGCACCCCTCTCCTCCTCGCACCTTATTTATATGGACATGTCTGATTCATCGTGCCCCTGCCTTTGTTTATCGGTTACTCTCCCGAGGCTTCATTTAATGAGCATGGCTCTATCGAGATCTTCTTTCGATGGTTTGATTCTCGTGTAAGTAATGAACATAGAAGTCAAGGTTCATTCCCTTTAGAAATAGTTTAAACAGGAGTGTGTCACCCTGAGTCTTCTCCAATACGTGTTGTTTGATTAAACTCTGGCATGTGTCACCATGTATCTTCCCAAGCGTGTGTGCTTCTACCCCATGCCTATTACACCACCTAGGACAGTGATTCCTAGTTTTGTGTGTGACTTGGGCGCATGCCACATGGTGAAGGCCTAGTGATGCCAAGAAATGGGTTCAAAGCAGCTCGAGATTCTCTCCAACAACAAAATCTAAATCTGCTATGTGGTAGTCAACCATAGCCCCCACATCAATGAAGTGTGCTTGGTTATAACTAAATCCTATTTAGGAGTGCTACGTGGCAATTGAAGACCCACGTGTATGTCTACTCATAGGTGCGTGACTATTCTTCCTTTCAACTATAAATAGAAGGAGTTCTCCTCCATTTCAAGCTCTTGATTCCCTCCAGTTCCCACATTTCCTCAGGTAGTTTCCAAGAATTCCAGAGAGAGTTTTTGCTACTCTCCTTAGCCAGTGAAGTTAAGTCCGATAATCCTTTTTTCCAGTCAGACCGTCAATGGAGTAACGAAGCAACCCTCTATCATCATGACCCAGATTAAAAACAAAGTGTAATTGGGTTACTCATGTTCAAGAATTTCCTCTTGTATTCTCGTTTGCAACCTTCAAAGCTCTTTTCTACAACATTATGAAGTGATGGCAAACAGTAGTGTCGCACAGAACACAATTTGGGTTAAGGTACGAACTACGGTTGGTTTAATGAGAAGTACGCCATGGTCTATGGAACATATGGAACACATATTGTTCAAGTTTAGTAGGAAGGCTATGCAGTAGCCGTTCCATGGGATTCAAAGAATGAAAAGTTCACATGATCATTTGTCGCCGAGGCGGTCCCTCGTTTGGGAGACTTTAATGAATTATGGAAAGTATGGATTATGAGCAAAGAAGAACATTTTTGAGTCATATGTGAGTTAGGTAGGCACCATTGCATGGTCATTGGACAACTTATGCACAAGGGCGCTTGTTTCTCAGACGGTAACCTCGGGCCACAAGGCCGATCCGACCTAGGAGGAATATGCTTGTGGAACCCTCGGATGGTGTGCGACCCAACCTGAGGGGTGCGCCATATAGCGGGTATTATGAAAAATTTGGCGAGATCGCACCTCGTTGGAAGAACTTGTCGCATATCCAATTTGGGTCCAAGTATAGCTTATCATGCTAGTGACCATTCATATAGATGAGTCGATATAAAAGTGGCTATCCACGTGCATGCCCTAAAAGTGAGTCAAAAAAATGTATGCACAGTAAAAATGAGTCAAACGAATGTGCGTACGATATGCATGAAAATTATTCAGCCCAAGATTTAGCCTCAGTATAGTCATGTTCTTGGGCACGATTTGTACCGTGGGTCTCAAGAAAGTTTGACACAAAGTCGTAAGGTATTTACTAAGTCGGTTATATATTAAATGGGAAAGACCGTAAAACAAGTATGAGTAGATTTCACTGTGTTGCGAGGCACGGCCTCGATGTGTGTCATACAAATGGGTCTTATGGCCCGATAATGATGTTTGCATGATTGAATTCTGTAGCACGATCTTAAAGATTTTGATAGTATGATCACATCGGTTGTAACACGAATAGGCCAGGAGTTTAAGTATGAAACTGATCCTAAGGCAAGAACAGAAAGACAATCAAAAGAGTAGTTGCACTATTAAATGAACATGTTGGTTTTGTATAGGTGGAAGGGGAGCTCACACCACCAGTATGGTTGTGTACTGACCACCCAACAGTATTTCATGTGCAGGTTATATGTACTTGCTCGTCGGGGCAAAGCTCGCTTGGACGCGCTGAGGCATGGAGTTCTTTGGCATTTCGAGCCGTACGACCGCATTGGCGACTTTACCTATACTGACATAATGTATGGACATCGCCTTCTACATCATCCGCAAGTGGAAAGCCTTGCACATTTGTATTAAGAGATGAGAGAGAGCTGAGTGATTATATTCTTTGAGAAAGTGATCTTAAGCGACTTGTACTATTGGCTTCGCACCTTTATAATATTATTTTCATTATCAATAAAAGACTACGATTTGTTTGAATACTTGTATTGTCTTTATTTATTCAATGCTTCTTGGGACTTCTGTGCGACGACCCCGTCGCAAGCTACTGTAATCCGCTATTATAGAACCTGTCTTGTGTGAGCGCAACCTAGGCTCATATGGTATCACGTCTTAGCGAGGACGATCGGTTTTATAGAATCGGGGCATGACATAATGGTATCAGAGCTTTATGTCCTTGGACTTTTGATCGAATTCTTTACCTTTGATGGCTTCCGTACTAAAGTTGTTTTCGCAATGGATATTGTTGGTGTGTTCTCTCAATATTCCGCGGGATGTTCCATACAATAAGTCTATATATTTTGAAAAATATTACGGAGAAAATTAGTTGAACAAAATATGGTTCCATGTAAGGCATGGTTGGCTAAGTCGGGCTGGGCGATATACACCAAGATTTCTGTCGATAATAGCGAGATGTGTGTGGGATAAAAAATATTTATGGTTGGGAATGAGTTTGACTTGATTCATAGAATATCAAATGCCTATACATAGAGGTTCCATCGGACGGTGTTATTGTCGATACAATATAAATAGAACGTGCTTAAAAAAATTAGGAATAGTTCTAACTAGGATTCAAAATGATCAGTTGCAAATTCGAATAATAGTTTGGATTTTATCGAGTAACTTCATCCCTGAGTAGTGTATGGAATAGCCTTGGGGATGTTGATCGATTGAGGATGCGGGGGTGCCAACGAGTCAATTAGCAAGCACTATGCTAAATGCAAACCCTTAGAAAGACTATTCAAAGTAAACGTGACTTTAGATAGCTAATACGAGATGATTCAAACAAACGAGAAGACGACACGCATCGACAGGATTGCGCTGAGTATGAAAATACAAAATGATTGAGTCGGTAGGTTGAATTGAGGAAAGGTTAAGATGTAATGTACGGATGACTCACTCAAGGAATTGATATGAATTGTATACGAAAAGTTAGCACGATTAAAAGATAGCGCATGTGGAATTGTTTGACTTGAAGATACGAGAATGACTTTAAGGATTTGTGATAGATGTTGCTTAATAACTTAAGATAGACAGATGAACATATGTAATTTTGGGATTGAATGAATTAATCATGTAACTAGGTCAAAGGTTAATGATCGAATTTGATCTTGAATATCGAGGAGATTATGGTATATCCAGTAGGATGATAGCTTCAGTTGCACGAGTCGGAGTTTATTGTAAAGGAAGATCGTCTGGTTATGTATATCATCGATGGTTTGAGGCGTATCAAAGATCGATGTGTGATAACCTAAGGGTACTCTAATTCGAGGAATGATGATCGTATAAAATGTTATTGTTCAAATGCATGCTATACTTGGGATTTTGATAATAATGAATGTTGGGATTACTTTATTAGATAAAATTGAAGCATACATGAGTAAATGATAGTCGGACTATGTGAAACAAAAATATTGACAGAGTTGATGATCATTGAAGTGAGAATAGTCATGACTTGAAAAATAAGGAAATATCTGAGAATAGATTGACATATTTCCTGGATGGAAACGAAAGTGTCTTGATTGATCACAACGTTGACGTTCTTGTCTTGTGTGAGTGCAACTCCAGCCTCGCACATGCGTCACGTCGGATTTGGATGATCATTCCACGAGAGCGCTGGCATGGTGATTCATGTCGGGCGGGGATGATCAAACTTACAGGAGATAAGGGCATGGCAATTGGATTATCTTGACTTGTGGTTTGATGCGAAAGTGAATTCGATGATTGTTTGGACTTGTGATTGACGATAAAGTAAGTTTGAGGATTGAATAGATCCAATGTGCATATCGAGAATAGATTAGTCTAGACTCAAAGCAAGAGTTATGCCCCGATGAGGACGATTATTCTGTGGGAGCATTGGCGTGGTAATTTCATGTCCAGCGTGGATAATCGAGCTTGCGGGAAATTAGAATATGACATATTGCTATGCCAGACGACCTTGTGAACGAATATGTGAATTGTGTTAAACGACTTAGGGAATATGATATGAGGATTATGGTTTATTGACAAATCGTGTCGAGGTGTACTTGACTTGGATAGGTGGATTATATCGAACATGTTTAAAGAGATAGACTATGCAACTTGTTAGTTTAGACGTACGATATTGATATGCCCGGAATTGGTTGAGCGGAACTTACCCTAGGATAGATTTATTGAATAACTCGGACCCCTAGATTGAATGTTGTAAATGTGAATAGGTGAAAACTATGCTCGAAATTAAGAAATCGGAATGATACGATCTTGGGTTGAAAATCTCGTACTATCAACTTTGGTTTGACCTTAGGATTGGGGTCAGTGTTTATATTATTGTTTGGGAATGGTGATTCCAATACTGACGATTGACATTAGCCTGGAGAGATGGCCTAGCGATTAGACAAGGCATTCCAGTTTTGAGAGGTAGCATTGGTACAATTGATCTTGAGGATTGATAGGATTGGATAATAGTATTGGTGGATAGAATGAATCAATTAAATGGAGATACCACTCATAAGGCTTGGCTGAAATGCATATATTTTGGAGACGCCTCAAATATGTGCATGATCCGACTCGAATGGTAATGGCTGGTTCACTATCACGAGGCTTGGTTAAAAAGCATGTATTTCGGGGATGCATTAAATATGTGTACGATCCAACTAAGTGATACGTTAAATTCAAGTGAGACTAAAAGAACAAAAAGGTATCGAGGATTTTGAAATCGTGTGTTTGAAAGAAAATATTTACGGTAGTGAGATCCTTGGATATAAATGAACTTGAATGTTGATTGATTGGGTGGTTTGCCCTATAACTAAGTTGTCCATGTGCACGATGAGTATAAGTTACCCCAAGTTGAGATATAATTGTTCGAGTTCAAAAATAAATATGGCACGAGCGTGGCTTGGATTGAAGAAACGTATAGGCGGAGTGTGTGAAAGAATCATTGGATATTGAATCAAGCGATAAGTCGATGAGTATGTACTCAGTAAGTTTCGAGGACAAAAATTTTCTGAGTGGTGAATAATGTAATGCCCCGTCCTGCTCAGTTCAACCGGAGGAATCAAAATGCAACAAAGTTTGGACTTGGCTATGCAACGGCTTGTTCGAAGTCCCGCTCGGCCGAGGCAACTCCTCGCTCCGGTGGGTGGCTTCGGTAAAATTGCCTCAGCTTGGCCTTCACACTAATAATTGGATGTTTTCAACTACACTGAGTAGGTATGCTAATAAAAGAGACGAAACCATACAACTGTAAGGAATAATCCCAGTTGAGTCGGATTGAGTCAGAATATGGAAAGGTCTAACAGTTGGCTTAGAAATGTTACACGACGTGCTTTCAAATTGACACTCAGTCCTTCATTCCGTGGCTTGGAAGAAATGAATGTTGGTCTATGTTTCTACAAGGCTATGAACTTAGCATAAGTCATAGGCGCCGCACGTATAAATGCTTGGTATAGCATGTACTATCCCGTCGTCCAATGCTTGGTATAGCATAATTGTCCCACAAGTCTTAATGCATGTTTCCACGGTATAAGGCTTGGCATAGCCTTTGCTCGTGCCACATGTTAAGTTGCACCATACGGTTTATGGCACTCAAAGAACATGATTGTTCAAGTTGAGCACATATGCGGTCCCGCGGTATGACTTGGTATAGCCACGCGTTCATACGGTCTCAAGGCTCGTCATATAAAGTATGACTTTGGCAGTAGTGTCGCACAGAACATAATTTGGGTTAAGACACGAACCATGGTTGGTTCAATGAGAAGTACGCCACGGTCTATGGCACATATGGAATACGTATTGGTCAAGTTAAGTAGGAAGGCTATGCAGTAGCCATTTCCTGGGATTCAAAGAATGGAAAGTTTACGTGACCATATGTCACTGAGGCAGTCCCTCATTTAGGAGTCTCTAATGAATAATGGAAAGTCTAGGTTGTGAGCAAAGAAGAACATTTTTTGAGTCATATGGTGAGTTAAGTATGCACCATTGCATGGTCATTGGACAACTAGTTCAGCTGAGACGATACGTGGCGGACCCCAGTCATGTGTTGGACCATTCGGAGATCGAGATGGGACCGAGTCTCAGTTACCAGGAGCAGCCCGTAGAGATTTTGGACCGCAGAGAGAAGGTTCTGAGGAATCAGACGATTTCTTTGGTTCGTGTCACGTGGAGGCACCACTCCGTGGGCGAGTCCACATAGGAGAGAGAAGACGAGATGCGCGAACGTTACCCCTACCTTTTTGAGCCATGAGGTACGGTTTTATCTCGTGTCTATCTTAAATTTCGAGGACGAAATTTTTTCAAGGAGGGGTAGATTTGTAAACCCTTAAATCAATCTTTGTTAATAACTTCTCTAATTTTCCTTAAGTATTAAATAAGGTGTAGTGTGTGTAAACATTCTTCTAAAACAAATAAGGAGAATAGGGTTCTTTGCAAAAAAAAAATATTTCAGGGGCCTTATTGCTTGTCACGACCCGCACCCATTTTTTTCATTCAGGATGCGAGAGCGTGTCCAAGCCAGTCTACGCCGCAGTGTCGGCGGTAGAACGATGTCAAGCCACAATACTCAAAATCCCAAGTAATGCTCATTCATAATAACAAAGTTAAATTACAAATACTCAAGGATTGACATATGATACAAGGTACAATATCTCACACTTTATAAAGAACAACTGGATAAATACTCAACTATCTAACTAGTCTCTCGGTTTTGCCTACAAGTGCACCCGTGTCTCCCCAATGCTAAGAGTAGTCACGGCTAACCTAAAAAATATTGGTTTACCCAGTCAGGATGGAATGAGTACAATTCACTGAATGCAGTTCTAATATATGAAAATGACTATAAAGCAGAGGTTAGACATCAATTATATGTTTTAAAAATAAGCAGAATAATATGTGAGAGACGACCGAAATTCCACGGTAAATAAATAAACAAAAAATACCTTCCCAACTGTTTGAAGTACCTTTAATATGTGATCGGTCTGGGACACTACACTGCGAGGTCTACTTGCATGAAAATAAATAATGTCTACGATGTCTACTTGCAGAAAGTAAACAATGGCTACGAGGTCTACTTTCAGAAAATAAATAATGTTTACGAGGTCTACTTGCAGAAAATAAACAATGTCTACGGTCAGATCACACATCTTTGGTATTTCTCCTCCCTACTCCACAAAATATGATAGGATATAAAAGATGACAAAAACCACATAATAAATGACCAACAGTGAATTATAGTAATCATCAATATCGAAAACAAACAATAAACTGTACTCGCCTGGGGTCCTTAGCTGGTGAAACCGATAGTCCCGTTGAGTCCATATAGTTCAGTTGGCTATGGTCAATATGAAGGAGTCCAAAGTTGGCAAAAAAAAAGGAATATGATTAGCTAGGATCAAGGATAATCTAATAATCTAAGGGAGATCTCTAACTTAGAGAAAATGTAATTATTTAACTAAAAAAATATGTATATGCTTAGAAAATATTTATAACATAATAGGTATTAACCCTTTTTAAAAAAATATTTATTTTATAAAGTTAATGAATATAAATCATTATTAGAAATTTTAGAAATCAAATAAAAGCCCAACCAATCAAGCCAATTTAAATAAACCTTGATAAAGGATAATAGATATACTTATTTAATATATGTTTTGTAAAATACCTTTAAAGCCCAAAATATTTATAAAAATATTAAATCATTTTAGTTATCAAGCAACAAAATATATATGAAAATAAATATATTAGAGTTCATTTTAAAGAACAAAGCATATTTTTTGTTACAAGGTAATTTTAGAAAATTATTTAATATCTCAATTTGGTTGAAAAATAACTATAAATAATAACTATTGACGATAATAATACCAATATACACTAATGTAACACATACATACATATAATATGATACATACTACTAAACACTAACTATAAACAATTAAAAATATAAATTAATACTAATATACAAAAGTGCTGACAGCAGTTTAAATAGAATTTATAAAGTAAATAAATAAAACATAAAAATCAAACTGATATTCTCTTTGCTCCTATTCTTAATGCTTAAGAAAGAGTGAGGTGGGGAAGTTAGAAAAGGGAAACGAGAGAAGAGATGAAGTAAAGGAAGAAAGAATGGAGAGGTCGAAAGATGTGAGCGAGAGAGAGAGAGAGAGAGAGAGCGAGGAGAGGTTCGAGATAGAGTGCTCACCGGAGAGTTGCAGTAGCGTGCACGGCTCACCGGAGGCGGAGGATGGCTTCTCTGACACGCGGCCAGTGGAAAGGTCCCTCGACGCGGCAGCGGCTCGTGAGCTAGGGGATCGGCTCCGGCTAGGTTAGCCGGAGGACATGAAGTCCGGTAGGTTAGAGTTTTGGTTTTGATCTTCTTTGTATCTGTATCGTGTCCGGAGGTTGGACACATAATTCCTTTGGTTTCTGTATTCATGTCCTGACTCAGACACAAGGATGTTTTCTGATGTAAAGAACTAGATGGACGGATGCAGACACGGACACGGATGCCCGGGGTCGGACCCGCAGCGGGATACGATAATGGTGGTTGTGGACACGGAAACTTCGACACCATTATTTGTGTATTTGCTTGTGGGTTGGTGTTAGCTGCTCTGTTGATGCTGGCGACCATCACGGTCATGGTGGTAGTGATGATCTTTGGTGGTGGCCGGGATGGCCGGTATTGTTGGGAAGGTGTAGGGGATTGGCGGTTGGCAGGAGTAGGAGAATTGATGGTTGCTTGGTTTGGGCGGCTGCGGGAATAAGAATATGGGAGGAAACAAGGAAAGCCTTCTTAAATGTATGGAAGGTTCCTAAATATATAAGAATTAGGATTTATAATAGATAATCTTCCCATCAATTAAGTCAAATAGAATTTAAATATGAATTTAATCTAATCAAACCTTATAGGGATTACAAATAACAGTTTAAACTAGTACTCCATGTTATCGAATAAATTTAAAACAAATTAATCTAATCAAAACTAATAGTAGATAATAATAGTTAATTCTAAATTAATAAAATTATTATAAAACAAATAAATCTCGTCATTTATACCATCACAATAATAATTTTTAAAGAATATTCAACATTATCAATTATTCATAGAATTTTGATAAATGGTCAACATAATAATTTATAAAATAATATTTAATATTTATTGATTTAATTTAGATCACATACTCAATCAAATCAATAAAATAATTTAAAATATTTTTTCTAGTAATCCGTAATTCTATTTAAAACAATTTTGACAAATCTTTTTATTATTAAAAATTATCTATATATTTTTTTCTTTTTCCAAAACATTTTTGAAATCAATATTTTGAAGGCCATTCATCTTTTGAAATTCATAACAAATTCAAGGATAAATTTTTTTTTAATCAAATCGTAATTTAAAAGTAGGTTTGATAACAGAAATATATGTAAAATACTATCACAAAGTTTCGATAAAAAAATAAATTTAAACAAAATAAAAAATTCGGGAGGAGAGATTACAGGCCACAGGGTTGATCCGGCCTAGGAGGAACATACTTGTGGAACCCTCAATGGTGTGCAACCTGACCCAAGGGGTGCACCATATAGCAGGTATTGCGTAAAATTTGGCAAAATCGTGCCTCGTTGTACGAAATGTACTGCATTCCAATTTGGGTCCAAGTATAGCTTGTCATACTAGTGACCTTTCATATATAAGAGTTGGCATAACATCGGCTATCCACGTGCATGCCCTAGAAGTGAGTCAAAAAATTTATGCATGGTAAAAATAAGTCAAAAGAATGTATGCATGGTATGCATCAAAATTATTGAGCCTATGATTTAGCCTCAATAGAGTCGTGTGCCTGGGCATGATTTATAGCGTGGGCCTCAATGAAGTTTGACACGAAGTTGCAAGGTATTCACAGAGTTGGTTGTACGTTGAACGGGAAAGACCGTAAAACAAGTATGAATGGATTTTTACTGTGTTACGAGGCACGACCTTTATGTGTGTCTCACAAATGGGTCTTATGGCCTGGACACGATGCTTGCATGATTGGATTTTTGTAGCACAGTCTTAAAGATTTTGATAGTGTGATCACATCGGTTGCAACACGAATAGGCCAGGAGTTTAAGTATAAAACTGATCCTAAGGCAACAATAGAAAGACAATCAAAAGAGTAGTTGCACTAATTAAATATACGTGTTGATTTTGTATGGGGGGAGAGGTGCTCACACCACCAATACAATTGTTTATTGACCACCCAATAGTATTTCATGTACAGGTTTAAGTACTTGCTCATCGGGGCGGAGCTCGCTTGGATGCAAAGCATGGAGTTCCATAGCGTTTCGAGGCATGCGACCACATTGAAGACTTTACCTATACAGAACATAATATGTGGATATTGCCTTCTGAAGCATCCGCAAGTGGCAAGTCTTGAACATTTGTATTGAGAGACGAGAGAAAGTTGAGCGATTGTATTCTGAGAGAAAGTGAGCTTGAGCGACTTATACTCTTGGCTTCGTGCCTTTGTAATATTATTTGATTATCAATAAAAGATTATGATTTTGTTTAAATACTTGTGTTGCCTTTATTTATTCTATGCTTCTGTTCGGGACTTCTGTACGACGAATCCGTCGCAAGCTACTGTAATCAGTCGTTATGGAACCTGCCTTGCGTGAGCACAACCTAGGCTCACGTGGCATCATGCCTTAGCAAGGATGATCGGTTCTGGAGAACCGGGACATGACAACATCGCCTTTGACTCGCTTCACTCAAAAGGAAGTCGCATTCGAGTGGTCAGACGACTATAAAATTTGCTTCCAAGAGCTCAAGCGCAGCTCATTTTGACCTCGATACTCTCAATTTCGAATGGGGTAGATGGTTTTCAAATCTTCAGCGATGCTTCCGGCCAGGGCTTGGGATGTGTGCTCATGAAGCGAGAAAAAGTGATATCTTTTGCCTCAAGACAATTGAAGTCAAACGAAAAAAACTACCTGATGCACGGCTTGAATTTAGCGGCGATTGTGTTCACGTTAAAACAGTGGTGACACTACCTTTATTTTGGGGTAAACAGGATTTATACGGATCACAAGAGCCTCAATATCTTTACTTAAAAGGATCTTAACTTGCGGTAGAGGTGATGGCTGGAACTAATAAAGATTATGACTTGACGATCGACCAAACGCCGTGTAAGCCCACTTCCTTTTCTTTTTTAGATTAAATCTATGATCATAGGAGTCGTGACTAAGCTTCCAGGTGATTTAGGACCATCCTATGCTCATATGGCCTCTAGATAAGTTACATAAGCATTCTTTAGCTATTTCATAATTTAATATGATTTTTAGATTTTTAAATATTTATTTTACGAGGATTTATATATTTATTGACTTTCATGATTTACCATATGGCCATTCGGTCATTTTGGGACTCAGTATTTTTATTTAGGTTCTAGAAGGTTAGAAATATTTTCTACATTTTTCTTGAATTTTTCTAGATATTTTGGGATTTATTTGGCTTTAAAATGAATTTTAAACCAAAACATAAAGCTAATAGTATAAACCCTCTAACCAATTCTCCAACAATATAAACTACCGTTAAATTTCAAACCAAAACCCAAACATAACTAACAATATGATTTTCAACCAAAATACTAGAATACTAATTAACTCCATATATCTAACAGTATACTAAAACAGAAAACCAAATACTAATATTATCCAAAATTTACCATAACCATTTAATAACAATACTAAAGATCTTACAAATAAACACATAACCAAATTTAAACTAACAAAAACCAATTCAAAGTATAAATATAAGAATAGCACCAATTAATTCAAAACCACAAATTATAACCAAACAAACAATGAACAGCACCTAAGTTGGTCCAAAAAACACATGTATATATTGGTCCGATCTCAACACAGCAGGACAATTTCGGTCCGGAAACGAAATGATGATCCGAGGATCATCCCAAGTATCCACACACAAGCAACGTAAAATAATCGAATTCCGCAATGTTATCGAGACCGGTCATCACAGACTACTACGACGAGGGACGAACTACTTGGTTTACGAATTATACCAAAAGTCTGATGTAGAAATCCGAAGGGTGGCCTCAGACTCGGATCATGGCGTCATCACCGGCTCGAAGGCTTCGAAGAATGTCTGGACAGGAACGGCAGCGGCCAGGGCGGTCGCATGGCCTGCGGGTCGATCATCGACGGTCGTGGGGCCGGCCGGGAAGGCGAGGACTTCAGCACGGGGGCTAGCCATAGATCGGGTACGCTGGCCGCGGAGGTGCTGAACGAGGGTGTGCAGGACAATGGTCGGCCGCATAAGGACGCACCGTGAGGGGGCTGGGGGTCGCGGGGAGGTCGGCCGCGTAGGGGTGCGCCGACGAAAGGGGGTCGCGAGGGGGAGAGTGGTTTGGAGTTGGGGCTAGAAAGAGGGAATGTGTTGTGGTTTTATTTTCTTTCCGGCTAAATTTCAACTTGATACCCTCAACTATCCATGTTTTGTAACTTGATACCCTAAACTTTAAAAATAGTTAACTTAATACCATCAACTATTGAATATTTTCAACTTCATACCTAAAATCCAAAAAATTCCAAAAATACCCTTGCCCCCCCCTCCCTCTCTCCGGCGTCCCCCCCTCCCTCTCCGGCGTTCCCCACCCCCTCCCCCTCCGGCGTCCCCCCTCCCTCTCCGGCGTTCCCCCCCTCCGGCGTCCCCCCCCTCTCTCCCCGGGGGGCGGCGCGCAGCAGCAGCGACGGCCGGAGCAGCAGTGGCGGCGCGTGCAGCAGCGCAGCAGCGGGGCGGCGCGCGCAGCAGCGGCGGGCGCGGCAGCAGTAGCGGCAGCGGGGCGGCGGGCAGCAGCGGTGGCCGGAGAGGGAGGGAGGGGTTTGGGAAATAGAGAGAGGGGGGGAGAGCATTTTGGAAATATATTTTTCAGGGTATCAAGTTGGCTATTTTGAAAGTTTAGGGTATCAAGTTGCAAAACATGGATTGTTAAGGGTATCAAGTTGAAATTTAGCCTTTCTTTCCTTCTGACTAAAAGAAATAGGTGATAGTGGTGGGTGGTAGTTAAGGTTTCAATGGTGAGAATTGAATCGTGGAGAGAATTAATGGGGAGTGTTGAACGTGTGAGAGGGAATTAGGGAAAGAGTTAGGAGGTTGTGCAGCTGAGGGAAATAGGGAGCGACTTTTTTTAGAAAAATAGTTGGGCTTAGGAATAAAGGTTGGACTGGGTTAGGGTCCAAACAAAAACACAACCTAATAAGCAATAATTCTAATTTAACTAAAATGTAATTAATTAACCGACTAAATAATAATATTAATAATAATCTAATTATTATTATAATAATACTAAATATCTAATATTAGTCTAAAATTACACTAACAGGACTTTAACCTAAATTAATTAAATCCAAATTTTGGTTTTACACAAATCGTGCACATTATGCTAGTAGATGATAACAATTGACAGGAAAGAGCATGGTAAGTTTCACATTGTAATGGCACACTCTGCTATGTGTAAGTTCTAGTGTAGTTCATGTTATTATGTCTATCAAATGCTTGCATAAATTTCACTAAAATGGCTAGATATATATATATATATATTATATATTATATAGATATAATATATATATATATATATATATATATATATAGTATGTTTCACATAAATTCTTGACCAAATGAGAGCGTGGTGTATAATTAGTCATTCACCAGTACACATCAATGTGTTGATCCTCACTCTCCACAGATTCTCCGGACTAAGAAGGATGTGCCATCTAACTCAAGATGATGCTAGTACATTTTGAAGCCTCGTCCATGTGCCCAAGACTTGTTTCAATCCTTTTGAAGACTCTATTTTTAGTCCAAAGAAGATGGCTCGACTCTCACGATAGTGGATGTTGTCAAATGTTTTGTATGTATAAAAGGGGATGCAATTTATGGAATGACTATCTCATCAGCATTCATTTTGTAATCAAGTCAAGTTGTAAGCCCATGCGGCAACTATTATAATAGAGTCTTGTAAATGATGTATATTATCAATAAAAATAAAAGTTTCTTATGTTCAATGTGTTGTTCAATTTCTCTGCATACTCTATTAGATGTTGTGTTTCAGATAACCTTATGACCTAGTCTTGTGCGAGCATACATATTTCTTTAGAAAGGAATTTTGCTTTCAAAACCTTGTATAAAATATTATGGTTTTTTCTTTTGTATTTTGAAAACTAGTCAAATTTATAATTTGAAAATACTATTTAGTTTATAAAAAATTTGTTCTTGGATTTTGTTATTGAAAATATGAAATATGTTATTATTTTTTATCTTTCAAAAGTTCTAAAATGGTGTTGAAAGCATAACTACTTTTTTTTGAATAATAAAAGGGTTCACCTATATATTTTAAATAGAGATGAGATTTATTCGAAATACTTTACAAATATTGGAGACACGAATACTATTTTTTTCAATTATTATGATAATCAATTATTTGATTTCGAATCAATTTATATGATTCAAATTATGTGATTATGTGAAACATTGATTTAAATTAGTATTGTTATCTATTAAAGGATTATGATTATATAATTTTGTTTAAAATATTATTTGATTTTAAACTAAGGGATGAGTTATACTATAAATTTCTAATCTTATTCATTAAGCAGCTTCACTTCTATTTAAGGAGGCCATTCACCTAATCTTTCTCAAAACAAATTATATCCTACAAGCCACAATTTCGTCACTACATGTCACGACCCGCACCCTGTAGGGGCACGAGAAGTGAGTACGTCCAGCCTACGCCGCAGTGTCGGCGGTAGTAGAACGCTGTCCTAGGTTGCTAACTAATCTCATGCAGTGTATATAATGTACTTGCCAAGATCTCAATCCGAAAGGAGGACAAGTAAAAGATATAATATACTCAATCACAGTCTAAGCACGATAAGATAACACAGAAATCTAGATGCCAACTAACAACAACAGAAATTAAACTACTAAAATAATAACAACAATATCTCAAACAAAACTCAAATACAACTCAATATCTCAAGTTTAATACAAACAAGCTCAAAACATGAAAGCTAAGTAAGTCTACTAGCTAAACTCCTGAATCACTCCTGAGAGTCGGAACCAAAGGTAGCTAATCCCTCGCCAGGTCCATGGTAAGTAGGGCATGTGTCGTCAGGAGTATCATCTGTAATATTTTCAACAGGTCCAATCAGGACAGGAACGAGCACATCTCATCTAGAAATCTCAAGTAAATGACAAAGACTATAAAGCAGTTTTTAGACAGTTATACAGATGAGCATGGCAGTTTTATACAGATAATGATGTAGAGAAACAGTGAGGGTACAAGGAAAGTAAAGTAACTAACAAGAGAAGAAAATATGGCAAAGAAGACTGTAGTAAACTAGCTGAACTAGAATAACATGGTATAAGTCCAGGCAGTATAAAATGTAATCCCAGTGTGAGTCCAGTCCATATAATCCAATACTAGATGATTCCAGTACAAGATGAGTCCAGTAAAATGTCCAGAAGTGATCCATGATTCCAGGGTAAGTCCAGACTATACTCTAACAGTGTGTTTTAAAATACTGAGATCAACATGTAAACGGCTAGAGGTAATCAGGCACATCGCACACTCGGCCAAGTGTGGGATGGCTAGCATTCCAGAATAGTTCCAAGGGAGGTGGTTCCAGATTTTAGGTATGTTCACATGTCTACTCAAGTATTTCCTCGCCCATAAATGAATCCATAATCCAACACTACAACCAGTATGAGTCCAGCCAATGATTCCAGAAATGATTTCTGATGATTCCAGTAGGTGATGCCAGTAGTGATTCTAGATATAGAGGCCAGACATGAATAAATGAGTGTCGCATGTAATGGATCCAGCAATACTAATCGTGTTTGTACAGAGAATCACATATAGCTAACTAGAACTGAAATACAGTAAATAACAAGTAAATGAAAGAACTATCAGAGAATGTACTCGCCTGACACTCTGGAAAGAGTAGTGTAATATCAGATGTCTGTACCAGGGTCACAATGTCCTAAAATAGAGTAATACAGTTATGACATGTCCAAAATGAAGGTAAATGAAATCTACAATACAATCTATATGAATTCTAAGCCAATCTAGGTCAAAGTCAAACTTAGTCAACTCTACAGTCAAACTAAGTCAAATCAAGTCATATTAGGTCACAAGAAGTTAAACTAAGTCATTCAAGGTTAAACAAGTTAAACAAGTCTAATCTAAGTTAAAGTCAACTCTTGGTCAACATTCTCAACCTAGTCAAGTTATCTAGGGTTTAGTTAACAATGGTCAGACTAGTCAAATACTAGTCAAACTAGGTCAAGTCTAGGTCAAACCTAGACTAACTAAGATTTTAGTCAAACAAAGACTAGTCAGTAAGGTAATTAGGTCAACAAGACTAGTCAATGAGGTAATTAGGTCAAACATGGTCAGACTAGTTAAACTAGTCATTTTTAGGTCAATTAGGTCATGGTTTGACCAATAGTTGACTTTAGTCAACCATGGTCAACAAGGGTCAACTTGCTAGTCAACCTAGGTCTACTAAGCCTATTGGTCAACTCCAAACTCACTAACCATAGACCATAGGCTAGTGACTTAGGTTTCCATAGGCTAGTTGTTATAGGTTTTCATCTCTATCAATTTACATATATACACACATATATATAACCTTATATATATATATATATATATATATTTTTTTTTTTTTTTTTTTTTTTTTTTTTTTTTTTTTTTATATATATATATATCTATATATATATATATATATATATATATTATATATATATATATATATATTATATACACATACAACAACCACATAGGCCTATAGCCTATGTAATACCCTTACACCCTAGGTATCTATATATAGACATAATATATAATCCTAAACAATTATATATCATTCATATATATTATATTATATAATATATATATATATATATATATAATTAAAATATATTATATCTATATATATATATATATATATATATATATATATATATATATATATATATATACAAACTTATATATTACATATATAGAGAGAGAAGAAAGAGAGAGACTTAGAGTGAGGGAGAGACATAGATAGAGTGAAAGAGAGAGAGAGCTAGACTGGACACACAGGAAAAGGGGGGTGGGGTTCCAGAATTCCTGGAACAGGAATTCAGTCCCCAAACACACACAACACAGTGCACATATACATATATATGTATATATATATACAACTACATTACACACAACTATATCCCCAAATTCCTCCTACACACACATATATATACGCTACGTATATATACATGAAAACACCAATACATGTATAAATCATAACAAAAATAGTTTTGAAATTCAATTTTGAAAACTGGAAATATATCTCAAATCTGGAAATAAGTCACTGTGCATAGGAAACATGGTAAACCCATGTACACACACCAACACGAGCTAAGACTCGAACCCAAGGGTTGGTAATCGAGCCCCCACATGTGTACGTGGTGTGTGTCCATGGGAGTGCACCACAACACGACACGGCGTGTCCAAGTGTTCATAAACCCAATCGGGTAAACACAGACACTGTGCAGTGTCACAGCGTCGTGCACGTGTTCGCGTGTGTGCAGGACACGACACACACCACGTGTCTCGTGGTCATGCACACGTGTAGCCCACATATAGGGCTACACGATAGACACTGTTACGTATCCATGTGTCCTACAGTGTCGACACGAGACCCGTATCAGTCGAGTTTTCTCGACTGATACACGTGGTTTACACTGCGTCGTGCAGAGATGCACACGCCTCGTGGACACGACACGAGCCACGTGGGGCCTCGTGGTCATGCCCACGTGTAGCCCACGTGTTGGGCTACACACTCGTGTCACCACGAGGTGTCCACGACTCGTGTCCGTGCGACACGAGTCGCATGTCAGTGAGGAAAACGTGCGCATGCACTGTCAGTGCACGACCAGTGCACGTGTCCTCGTGTCCTCGATAGGACACGAGAGCGTCTCAAACTCGAGGGGGGGTATGATAGAGGTTGCCCTCCTCTGTGTAAATTTTTACGTGTCCATGTGCCCAATTCGTAGAGAAAACAGTATCGGGTAGCAGGAGAACAAAGTGTGCACAGTGCTGTATCTAACTCGTGTGTTCGTGTCCAATTTGGACACGAAAAGGACCCTAATATCAACTCAGTCCTACCAACATACAATATACATATAATAAGCTTCACAAATATGTAGTTTGTTTTGAAAACCAAGAACAAAAAGTCCTATGAGATATTTCACCAAATACTCTAATTTAAACACAGATACGTGTCCGATACGGACACCAAACCAAATCTATTTTCACCAAACTTAGCCTACAGTTGGGGTATACCTATATGCATGCATTGATGAAGAAAAATCAGGGTATTAACTAGGTTTGAGGGCATTTACCTATTTGTGCAATTCTAAGGAAAAATCACTAAAGAGGGGGTGTGCTTCCTTCAACTTGGTGATGTCCAAAGCTTCCAAATTCTTGATTGCTAGCTTCCCTTAGCACCCTTGATGTTGTAGGGTCCCAATACAAAAGACTAGAGTGAATTTGGATCAATATTGATCAAGTTGTGGGTGTTTGAAGAAAATAGGATTTTGTGGGATTAAAATTCATGTAAAATGTTCATGAATTAATGTAAGGGGATATAGAATGTGTGGCTGCTAGGGGGGGTCCTTGGTCGGCCATGGCAAGGGGGGTGTCCTTTCCCTTTCCTTCATGGTTAAGGCAAGACTTTTGTGTAAAGGTTGAGATATTTTGAATGGTTTAAGCAAAATATCAATAAAGGCAATCTAGATATTTATGCCACTTTAACCCATGACTAAATATCCATCCCAAAGCTTCTAGGTTAGTAGCTAACCTCTAGATTAGGGTGAGATAGGTTAGGGACTAATCATGATACTTAACCATGATTAATTAATATTAAAATCACATAATCACAAATAAAGTCTAGTAAATTACCAAAATACCCTTTTGGCCAAAAATCACTAATTTGATGTTCTAAGCCTATGGCTAAGCTCACATGGTTATGGCAACTTCTAGGTTAAGGAAAACTAGGGTTTACACTAAGTTATACTAACAAAATCACAAAGTCATAAGTCATGACTTAGAAATAGTTTTAATTAACTAAAACTCACCAAAAATCATATCATGACTAGAATACCATTAATAAATAATAAAAATAATAAATTTTCAAAAATACCCCAATTTCAGAAAACTGGGTGTTACAAGTCTACCCTCCTTAGAAGAATTTCATCCTCGAAATTAAGATGGTCGTACTCCTTCTAGGTCACACCCCCAGTCAATCAAGGTCAAAAGATAACATGCAATCATAGACCTACTGGTCTGATTCTACAGTCTCAAAAGGGTAACTATCTATCTAGCATATCACAAGCATATCCTACAGGTACTAATAGAATCACACAACAAGATGGGAAAAGAAGGACAGGAAAGACAAACTTGCTAACCCGTCACCTGCAGCGTTGGTCTCCTCGACCGTCATTGCAAAAACTCTACCCCTCTGGTGCTGAGCTACAGGTGGCCTAGCACCCTCATAAGGAGGTGCAACTGGACAATCTATCATCTTGTGGTCACCAGACCCACAAAATAGACAAACCTTCAGCCTCCTCCTACAAGACTCCGAAATGCCCTACCTTCTTGCAATACCCACAACTCTGCATCCTCTGATCCTGTCCTCGAGGTTGATGCTGAACGCTAACAGGTGCCTGCTGAATGTGAGGCCTCCTGGCCTGACCTCCCCTGCTACTGGCTCCCTGAGCGTCGCGGCCCTCTTGAGCTTCAGCTCAAGATCATCCTCAGCTGCCATCGCTCCTGTCAAGATCTCCTCAAAGGTGGCATTCCTGTCACTCTTGGTCAAGGACTTGA
This sequence comes from Iris pallida, assembly GCA_029216955.1. Lineage (NCBI taxonomy): Eukaryota > Viridiplantae > Streptophyta > Magnoliopsida > Asparagales > Iridaceae > Iris > Iris pallida. Next base: position 33,979 of record JANAVB010045077.1, read on the forward strand.
CCTCCTTGACCAAGCCCTTCCTGAATCTCCTCGCCTTCGCTGTCTCGCTAAGGCCCTCCATAAATCTGCTCAACCGGCAAAACTCACCAGAATACTCCTCTACAGTCTGGTTCCCCTGAACCAGGTTCTCGAACTGGGTCTCCAAAGCACCGACTGCCTGATCCGGGAAAAACTTCCTCTTGAAGAGCTCCTTGAAAACTCTCCATGTCTGTCCTGGAGTGCCTACTCTCGGGTCCGTCTGATACCAGGTACGGGCAAGATCCCGCATCTGGCTGGCTGTTGCCTCTATCTAGAGTCCGGCTGGTATCTCCGCCAGTCAAAAAATCTCCTCAATGTGCTCAATCCAGTCATCAGCATAAAGAATCCCCTCTGTCCCCAGGAAGTCCCTGGGGTTCATCTTCTTGAACTCCTGAATGCCCGGAATCCTCTGCTGTCGCGGCTGTCCCAATCCTCCCTGTGGCTGGACAGCCAACCTCTCCACCGTCGCTCTAGCCAGCTGATGGGCCTCATCTATGCCCCTAGTAAACTCCGCTGTCTGACGCTGTTGCTGGGCCTGCTGCGTCTCTAGGAAATGCTGGAAGTATGAAAACATCTGTGCAGCATCCACTAATCCAGATGGCATCGGCGGCTGGAACTGCTGCTGGTACTGCTGAAACTGTGGCTGACGTAACTGCGGGGGAGGCATGTCTGGGGTAGCTGGGGTAGTCCTCGGAATAGGTGGAGGAGGACTACCAAAAGTAGATACTCCTATGTGAGCAGACGTAAGGAGTGGTACAGTCCCAGCTGTAGGCTGTACTGGACGAGAAATGGCAGACCTCTCAAAATATGTCGGCACAGAGCGATGTGACCTAGTCTCCACCATCCTGAAGACAGATCAATAAGGAAGTCAATAACGGTACAAGGATGACAGTATCAAGGGTAATGCAAAAATAGATTATACAGATTGAACAAAAATCAGTAGATTCAAATCCCTGGAAATTTCCTAGTTGTGATTGAGTATCCTCTCTCTAAGCCTATTATCAAATTCTATCACAGGCTGTAGTGATACTCTAGTTCGAATACCACAACATAAACTCGACCTGCATGGGCCACCACTAAAAACGTGTCACGACCCGCACCTTGTGTAGGGGCACGAGAAGTGGGTACGTCCAGCCTACGCCACAGTGTCGGCGGTAGAACACTGTTCTAGGTTGCTAACTAATCTCATGCAGTGTATATAATGTACTTGCCAAGATCTCAACTCCGAAAGAAGGACAAGTAAAAGATATAATATACTCAATCACAGTCTAAGCACGATAAGATAATACAAAAATCTAGATGCCAACTAACAACAACAGAAATTAAACTACTAAAATAATAACAACAATATCTCAAACAAAACTCAAATACAACTCAATATCTCAAGTTTAATACAAACAAGCTCAAAACATGAAAGCTAAGTAAGTCTACTAGCTAAACTCCTGAATCACTCCTGAGAGTCGGAACCAAAGGTAGCTAATCCCTCGCCAGGTCCATGGTAAGTAGGGCATGTGTCGTGAGGAGTATCTGTAATATTTTCAACAGGTCCAATCAGGACAGGAACGAGCACATCTCATCTAGAAATCTCAAGTAAATGACAAAGACTATAAAGCAGTTTTTAGACAGTTATACAGATGAGCATGGCAGTTTTATACAGATAATGATGTAGAGAAACAGTGAGGGTACAAAGAAAGTAAAGTAACTAACAAGAGAAGAAAACATGGCAAAAAAGACTGTAGTAAACTAGCTGAACTAGAATAACATGGTATAAGTCCAGACAGTATAAAATGTAATCCCAGTGTGAGTCCAGTCCATATAATCCAATACAAGATGATTCCAGTACAAGATGAGTCCAGTAAAATGAGTCCAGAAGTGATCCATGATTCCAGGATAAGTCCAGACTATACTCTAACAGTGTGTTTTAAAATACTGAGATCAACATGTAAACGGCTAGGGGTAATCAGGCACATCGCACACTCGGCCAAGTGTGGGATGGCTAGCATTCCAGAATAGTTCCAAGGGAGGTGGTTCCAGATTTTAGGTATGTTCACATGTCTACTCAAGTATTTCCTTACCCACAAATGAATCCATAATCCAACACTACAACCAGTATGAGTCCAGCCAATGATTCCAGAAATGATTTCAGATGATTCCAGTAGGTGATGCCAGTAGTGATTCCAGATATAGAGGCCAGACAAATAAATGAGTGTCGCATGCAATGGATCCAGCAATACTAATCGTGTTTGTACAGAGAATCACATATAGCTAACTAGAACTGAAATACAGTAAATGACAAGTAAATGAAAGAACTATCAGAGAATGTACTCGCCTGACACTCTGGAAAGAGTAGTGTAATATCAGATGTCTGTACCAGGGTCACAATGTCCTAAAATAGAGTAATACAGTTATGACATGTCCAAAATGAAGGTAAATGAAATCTACAATGCAATCTATATGAATTCTAAGCCAATCTAGGTCAAAGTCAAACTTAGTCAACTCTACAGTCAAACTAAGTCAAATCAAGTCATATTAGGTCACAAGAAGTTAAACTAAGTCATTCAAGGTTAAACAAGGTTAAACAAGTCTAATCTAAGTTAAAGTCAACTCTTGGTCAACATTCTAGCCAACCTAGTCAAGTTATCTAGGGTTTAGTTAACAATGGTCAGACTAGTCAAATACTAGTCAAACTAGGTCAAGTCTAGGTCAAACCTAGACTAACTAAGGTTTTAGTCAAACAAAGACTAGTCAGTAAGGTAATTAGGTCAACAAGACTAGTCAATAAGGTAATTAGGTCAAACATGGTCAGACTAGTTAAACTAGTCATTTTTAGGTCAATTAGGTCATGGTTTGACCAATAGTTGACTTTAGTCAACCATGGTCAACAAGGGTCAACTTGCTAGTCAACCTAGGTCTACTAAGCCTATTGGTCAACTCCAAACTCACTAACCATAGACCATAGGCTAGTGACTTAGGTTTCCATAGGCTAGTTGTTATAGGTTTTCATCTCTATACAATTTACATATATATACACACATATATATATACCTTATATATATATATATATATACACATACACAACCACATAGGCCTATAGCCTATGTAATACCCTTAACACCTAGGTATCTATATATAGACATAATATATAATCCTAAACAATTATATATATCATTCATAATATATATATAGATATATATATATAATATATATAATATATACAAACTATATATTACTCATATATGAGAGAGAAGAAAGTGAGAGAGACTTAGAGTGAGGGAGACATAGATAGAGTGAAAGAGAGAGAGAGCTAGACTGGACACACAGGAAAAGGGGGGTGGGGTTCCAGAATTCCTGGAACAGGAATTCAGTCCCCAAAACACACAACCAGTGCACATATACATATATTATATATATACAACTACATATACACACAACTATATATCCCCAAATTCCTCCTACACACACACATATATATACACTACGTATATAACACTAAAACACACCAATACATGTATAACATAACAAAAATAGTTTTGAAATTCAATTTTGAAAACTGGGAATTATCCCAAATCTGGAAATAAGTCACTGTGCATAGAAAACATGGTAAACCCATGTACAACACCAACACGAGCTAAGACTCGAACCCAAGGGTTGGTAATCGAGCCCCCACATGTGTACGTGTCGTGTGTCCATGGGAGTGCACCACGACACGACATGGCGGTCCAAGTGTTCATAAACCCAATCGGGTAAACACAGACACTGTGCAGTGTCACAGCGTCGTGCACGTGTTCGCGTGTGTGCAGGACACGACACACATCCACGTGTCTCGTGGTCATGCACACGTGTAGCCCACATATAGGGCTACACGATAGACACACTGTTACGTGTCCACGTGTCCTATAGTGTCGACACGAGACCCGTATCAGTCGAGTTTTCTCGACTGATATACGCGGTTTACACTGCATCGTACAGAGATGCACACGCCTCGTGGACACGACACGAGCCACGTGGGGCCTCGTGGTCATGCCCACGTATAGCCCACGTATTGGGCTACACACTCGTGTCACCACGAGGTGTCTACGACTCGTGTCCGTGCGATACGAGTCGCGTGTCAGTGAGGAAAACGTGCACGTGCACTGTCAGTGCACGACCAGTGCATGTCCTTGTGTCCTTGATAGGACACGAGAGTGTCTCAAACTCGAGGGGGGGCATGACAGAGGTTGCCCCCTCCTCTGTATAAATTTTACGTGTCCATGTGTCCAATTCATGGAGAAACAGTATCGGGTAGCAGGAGAACAAAGTGTGCACAGTGCTGTGTCTAACTCGTGTGTTCGTGTCCAATTTGGACACGAAAAGGACCCTAATATCAACTCAGTCCTACCAATATACAATATACATATAATAAGCTTCATAAATATGTAGTTTGTTTTGAAAACCAAGAACAAAAAGTCCTATGAGGCATTTCACCAAACACTCTAATTTAAACACAGATACGTGTCCGATATGGACACCAAACCAAATCTATTTTTCACCAAACTTTGGCTACAGTTGGGGTATACCTATATGCATGCATTTTGAACAAAAATCAGGGTATTAACTAGGTTTGAGGGCATTTACCTATTTGTGCAATTCCAAGGAAAAATTACTAAAGAGGGGTGTGCTTCCTTCAACTTGGTGATGTCCAAAGCTTCCAAATTCTTGATTGCTAGCTTCCCTTAGCACCCTTGATGTTGTAGGGTCCCAATGCAAAAGACTAGAGTGAATTTGGATCAATATTGATCAAGTTGTGGGTGTTTGAAGAAAATGGGATTTTGTGGGATTAAAATTCATGTAAAATGTTCATGAATTAATGTAAGGGGATTATATAGAATGTGTGGCTGCTAGGGGGGTCCTTGGCCGGCCATGGCAAGGGAGGTGTCCTTTCCCTTTCCTTCATGGTTACGACAAGACTTTTGTGTAAAGGTTGAGATATTTTGAATGGTTTAAGCAAAATATCAATAAAGGCAATCTAGATATTTATGCCACTTTAACCCATGACTAAATATCCATCCCAAAGCTTCTAGGTTAGTAGCTAACCTCTAGATTAGGGTGAGATAGGTTAGGGACTAATCATGATACTTAACCATGATTAATTAATATTAAAATCACATAATCACAAATAAAGTCTAGTAAATTACCAAAGTACCCTTTTGGCCAAAAATCACTAATTTGATGTTCTAAGCCTATGGCTAAGCTCACATGGTTATGGCAACTTCTAGGTTAAGAAAAATTAGGGTTTACACTAAGTTATACTAACAAAATCACAAAGTCATAAGTCATGACTTAGAAATAGTTTTAATTAACTAAAACTCACCAAAATCATATCATGACTAGAATACCATTAATAAATAATAAAAATAATAAATTTTCAAAAATACCCCAATTTCAGAAAACTGGGTGTTACACCACAGAAATCAACCATCACTGCCGTTGTGTACCATGTCTTTGTCCGTGCCCCATTTCTTCCATTATTTATACTTATACAATTGACCTTATCGTGTCGGACACAACCCGACACGCCGTCTAACCCCACGACCACCACCAGGCCAACTCCGGCCACCCCTGCCACAGAACACCACAAGATCCACCACTAACACCGCCACCAGTCCTCCACCTCATCGACAGATCTGCCTAGCCGCAGCCCTCTCTACTGTACGCCATCAATCATCCCGCAAGCCCGACCAACACAAGTCGGCCGTCTAGCGACCGCACCATACCAGCAAAAAAAAACCAAAACCAACCGTCGCCCAGAAGAAAAAAAAAGGAAACCCTAACCTTGTTGATCATAGCTGCCACTAGATCCCCATCGACGCCGTATCGACAGCACCGTTCATCGCGCGCCTCCCCTTTGACGAGTCCCCGACCTCTGGCGCCAGTTCAGACCTCCGTCACCACCGTGCTGGAGAATTCTCTGCCCCGTCGGACTGGCAAACCAGCAAAGCACCGCCGTGCCCCTTCCGCTGTGGAAAGCCCCTCTCCTTCGTTTTATTTTCCATCTTCTTATTCCTCCTCCTTCACTCGTGTTCATCTGCTGCTTTAGAATTTGTCGAGATAGAGAGTATTCTCTCTCCTGTGAGAGAGAAGAGTTAAAGATTATGGGCTCAGCCTTTGGATAATGGGCCAGGCTCATTGGACCTGGAGGCTTTATATTTATTTTAGGTTTTTAAACGTTTCGAGACTATAAGGATTATCAGTGGGCTTCAAAGAATTTGGAGAGCTCATATTAGTATACTTAGATACTTATAGTATTTAGTTATTTATAATTTATTATTATTATTAGCAACCATCGGGTTTGATATTATTAAAACTATTATTAATATATACTGAAAATATACAAAGGTTCTATATAATAAAACTTTATTGGCTTTATATTTTAATAGCGTTATATATATATTTAATAGGGTTATATATATATATATATATATATATATATATATATATATATATATATATATATAAATACTATTATATATATACTATGCTTTAAATAAGTTTATAAATAGGTTTTTTTCATAAATCTTAAACAAGCTTTTGAATATTTTGTGATTGGGCTTAATCAAGTATGGGCTTTAGTGTAGATAGCAGATTAGTAGCATTGGGCTTTATATGTGTTATTTTCTAATGGGCTTTTACATTTAAAATCTTTAGACAATATATATATTTTTCATTTGAGATTTATTTACAATACTATATTCCTACTTGTGCATGGGTTTGTTATGTATTGCCAGGAGAATGGTTTTTTAAGCTTTAATATTTGGATTAATATTTTTGGGTCCCATTAGGTTTATTTCAATGTTGGGCTCTAATATACATTATTTGGCTTGTATTAGTTTTATTGTAATAAATGTATTTGAGCTAGCGAGGAATGGTTTTAATTTGGACTTCATGACTACTAGTATATATTTCATTAGTTGGTTATGTCCAGTGATTTTTTACAAACTATTTTGGGTAAAATAATCATAATTTTGGGCTTGGGTTTGCTAAAGAAGTTGATTATATGTTAAAATGATTTAATTATGGATCTATAATTATACTTTTTGTGATTTGGGTTTTTATATTAATAGGGGCTTCATTAATAGGTTTTGAATCTTAAATATTTATAGGCTTTAAATATTTCTAATATTAATTATACTTTTAAAAGTATGTTATATATATGATATTGGGCCTAATATTTGGCCTTTAGTAAATTCATTATGGGCTTATATATAGATTTGGGTGGATAAATTTTTTTTACATTCCTAATAAGCTTTCATATAAACGTATTTTAACTATTATGTTTATGATATATGGTTATACAAGTAGTTTCCTAACGAGCTTTATAAATCTAAATGTATTTCTAAATGATATATATATATATATATATATATATATATATATATATATATATATATATATATATATGGTATTCTTGGATAGCTTCGGCTTTCTTATTTATGGAATAAAATGGGAAGTGTTTGAAATATATATATATATATATATATATATATATATATATATATATATATATATATATATATATATATATATATATATATATATATAAAATATATATATATATATTGACTAAGGATTTTCTTTTCTAAAAATAAACTTTTCTTAGATCAATCATATCCATGACTAATCATGCGCCCTTATTTCCTCGCGAAGTTTGGTCTGCTTCACATCGACCCTAGCTAATCGGACTATACTGGACTCAACAGAATTATTGGTTTCACCATCTAAGGACCCAAGACGAGTACATTTTTTGATAGTTTTTATGTCTGATAACTTCTATGATTCATGTATTTAGTATTGTTTTATATTAATTTTATGTTAATTCTCGACATGATGGTTACACGTTGTAGTATTTTATGGATTCCTTACATGTTATATTTCATGATTACTATGTGTGTAACTAATGTATGATTTCTATATTCATGAACTGTTTGGATCCATTAGTACTAATCGTATGAAAAAATACATAGTAGATATGTAAATATACCCAAAAATATTTAATTAGTCTTACATAGAGAATAGCAGCCGCATACGACACGTGCGGTTGGCCGGATCTTACCCTAGCCGTTTTATGTCGAAAGTGGTATTTCAACACACTATAGGTACAGTTTTTGGTTCTACTTTATACATTGCTAGTTGTATGTCTTACCAGCTTTAGGAATGTTCTCACTTGTCATTATTACCATGCTCATTTGTTTTTACCCTACGTTCTGTTCCATGATTCTATGCTTATTTGTTCTTCATGTATTTTATTATTTACTGTTTTATAGACTTTGATAATTATTGGAAGTGATGTTAGGAATGTACTCGTTTCATTCCTGACTAGAAATCATTTTTCAGATAGTCGCCTGCTACACTATGCTTTCGGATCCTTGGAAGAGACATGGGTATATGCTGAGGTCGACCCTAGAAGACTAGTTAGATAGTTTAAATTGTTATATTAGATTTTGTACGACATTGTATTTTGATCAAATGTAAATTTTGAATATTGTAAATGATTTTGTTGTTGTGAATGAGAAAATAAAGATTATTATTTTTATAAGCACTTATTTATTGCGGGCTAGACAACGTACTACCGTCGATGCTGCGACATAGGCTGAACTTGGCTACATACTCGTATCCCGAAAAACGGGTGCGGGTCGTGACAAATTTTTTTTGGTAGCCCATGCAGTTAGTTTCTCAAAATTGTGCGAACTCGTGATAGTACCTATATCGTACTACGAGGCTTGTGATTAGGAAATGCTCATTCACAATTAGGATTGATTTGATTTTTAGGAGGACGACTAGGAGTAGGAGTCCCTTATTCAATTTGACTGATTGAGTAGTTAAGGTTGCTAAGTAGGCCATATGATTTAGCCAAGGATTCATTTAATTCTAAACCCTATTAGACGACTTTCATAGAAGGATACACTATTGTATTTTAATACGTTGATATGAACGAAGGTGGGTAGACTATTCGCCTAGAATTTCTAGGTTTCAATTCTTAATCTTGATCATTTGTGCAGTTTTATTTTTCTGCCTTCCCAAATTATCGTCATATCGTAAGTTCGTATTGCCTATTTAGTTTTGCTTTAAACATAAGGAATTATTTTTTGAATAATTTTTGCTTCAATTATCCATATATTCCAAGTCGACTTCATTCACTTTTTGATTTTTTTTATTCTTAAAATTGATACTTTCACTTCAAGGATAGATACTTATATTTTCTATCATGATCAACTTGTTCGAATTTAGAGAAGCTTCTTTAAAATTTTATGGATATAGTTGGAATAGTTTTCGATGACTCATAATGGCAAGGCAGATGCGCACAGTCGCCATTTATTTAAATTATAGAGATTGCGGGTTCACTGAAGCCAGCAGCACACTGGCGAGACGTGACTCCTAAGTTGAAGTAATTTAAGGTAAGCGTGGATTATCGATATTATTAAAACTATGTCTTAGTTGTCCTATTTTGTCCTTAGTTATCTTTATGTCAATATTGGATAAAGTTGATAGGATATTCAATACCGAATTCTTATTTAAGTCATGAAACCAAAGAGTTTACTGAGCAGATGTACATTGACGAGGCATAAATTCTCGGTAAAATGACTTCGAGTATGCTAACGATTTTCGAATACCATAAAGGTTATATTTTTTATTGGCATATGACCATTACACCCTCATTTTGGTTTGATTTTGTATTCTATTTTACCGTAGTGGAGAGAGAATCGTTTCCGTTCTGTTACCGGTCTAGTGCGCTAGTGCCCACCTATGGTGTTGGACAAGGAAGCAGGCCCTTTTTTTCAAGCAAGCTTTGAACGGTTCTAGCACTTTCTCTTGTAGTTTGATGTCCTTAGTTTTTGCAGGTGCGCAGAGCCGGAGCCCGGCATGTTCGCCCATTGGGCCTCTCTACTCCCTACTTCCTTCTATTAGCTCCATTTTCTCGATAAACCTTGTAGTCTCTTCCTTACCCCTCCTATTAGTTCCCTCCTAGTAATTATTTTGATTCCATTTCACTAGCATCATAGTCGTACCTAGATCTTGATTATATAATCGTGCCTAAATAACTTTGCCTTGTGCCAAAATGATTTCAAATTTTGATCGTTCTTAAAACGACTTTGATCGTAACTAAATTATTTTGACTACAGTCATAGTCGTGCCTATATTTCAAACTCTATTATTACTAATGCTTAGATTTTATTCCAACTTTGATCACGATTATTTGATCATATTCATACTCGTGCCAAATTTTAATCATGCTTGGATGACTTGCATGATTAGCCTTGATCGTAACTACATCCTACTTGCATCCAAGTGATTTTAATCATATTAGACTTTGATCGTTGATCATGCTTACATAATTTCAATTAGTGGTTACCGTGCCTAATGACTTTTCTCATTTAGCTAGTCATATTTTGGTTCAATCCTTAAGCATGCTTAGATTTGACCTTGACTAAATCCTTGACCTATACTTTGGTCATATTTTGATCGTGCCTAAACAATCAATCGTGCTAAACCAAATTCTTTGACCATCCTTAAACAAAAATTTAATCGTGATGCAATCATTTGTATATATTCTGGATCGTGCCAAATCGCATGCTTCCTTAAGGTTTTGAATCTATCCGCGAGTACGTTTATCTAATTTTGATTATTAATCGTGTCATTTTTCTTGATTATATTCTTAGTCGTGCCTAATCGTGCCCTTTGAAATTTCGATGACGAAATTTTTCTAAGATGGGTAGATTTGTAACCCCTCTTCCCGAATTTTCAAAATTATTTTTATTATATTTCATTTTAATTAGTTTACCTTACATATTTGTTTAGAAAGAAATTTCGCTTTCAAAACCTTGTATAAAGTATTATGATATTATTTTCTTCTGTATTTTGAAAACTAGTCAAAATTTATAATTTGAAAATACTATTTAGTTTTTAAAAAAATTGTTCTTGGATTTTTTTATTGAAAATATGAAATATGTTATTATTTTTTGTCTTTCAAAAGTTCTAAGAATGGTGTTGAAATCATAACTTTTTTTTGAATAATAAAAGTATTCGTCTATATATTTTAAATAGAGATGAGATTTATTTGAAATACTTTACAAATATTTGGTGACACCGAATACTATTTTTTAATTATTATGATAATCAATTATTTGATTTCGAATTTAATTTATATGATTCAAATTATGTGATTATGTGAAATATCGATTTAAATTAGTATTGTTATCTATTAATGGACTGTGACTTATATTAATTTTTGTTCAAAAGATTTTTTTTGACTTTAAACTAAGGGATGAGTTATCCTAGAATTTCCCAATCAGCTCCACTTCTATTTAAGGAGACCATTCTCCTAATTTTTCTCAACACGAATTATATCCTACTAGCCACAATTCCTTCACCATAGAAATCAACCATCACAACCGTTGTGCACCGTGTCTGTGTTCGTGCCTTATTTCATCTATTATTTTATTAGGGGTGCAACTTGGGCGGGCTAAACTCGAACCCAATCGGATAAACCCGTTAATGGGTTGGGTTAGGGTTGAAGATACTCGGGTTCGGGCTCGGATTTGGGCTAAAATATTTGAACCCGATCAACATCGGTTTAGGCTCGGGTTAATGTGTCGGGTTATCCGACGAACCCGAATCCCGACTTATATACTAGCATATGTGCACGTGCCTTACACGTATTTTAACATTTTTTAATTAGTTTAGGAAAACTCTTTAGGAAGACCAAAGGGTAGTCTTCCTAATTACTAAGTTGTCCTTATTAAAATTAATGAACTATTTTAATTAGTATAAGTATGTAAGGGTATTTTCGGAATTCAAAAGTTTCACCATCTAAGTTTTCCTATTATATGTAGAATAGATAATTGTATAAATATGTAAGGATATTTCGGAATTCAAAAGTTTCACCATCTAAGTTTCCTATTATATATATATATATATATATATATATATATATATATATATATATATATATATATATTCTACTTCTTAAATAAAAGTTTAAATCTAAATTCTCCACACAAACTCTTCAACTCATTATCCTGAATCTTATTTCAGTTTGTATTTGTAATGACCAATACTTGATTGCTATTTGGTTGTGTTTAATATTACTTTTGTTTAAATCATTTCAA